>QZLH01000987.1:0-19940 GCA_003833135.1 Oehlia diaphana | reverse complement strand
TTTTTCAATATTTTAATAAAAAAACGTTGCAAAAACGTTTTTTTTCATAATATTATATTAAAAAAAAAGTTTTGTAACATTTTTTTTCAATACTTTAATAAAAATAGTCCTGAAATTTTTCAGGTTTCAGGTCAGGTCAGGTCAAACAGACAACCTGATATAACCTGACCTGACCTGACCCATTTGGAACTCTAGTTATTAGTAAAGGAATTCATATTTTCTTATATTTTTATTAAAATATCATTATTCAAATTTTGTAAAATGGTTCATATAATTGGTATAAAGAATTTATTGAATATATGACATTATAAAATTAACACAATTTACTAAAACTCATAATTATAACTAAATTAATTTGCTCTATTTAAATTATAAGTTTAATTTAATTTTGATTGAATTTACTAAAATTCAAATATAAGTTATATATTTAATATTTAAGATTCTTTTCAGACTTTATTATTTTAATTTAACAATGTCTATTTATTGGAATTAATTGATATAGTTACAGTCACATATTTCTTTTACATTTTAATTTTTATTATAAATGAATAACTTAATCCTATTTTTATGTATTATAGTGAAAGAAATATTATAAATAACTATCTTATAGATATTAACCTTATCTTGTGACATATATCTGATCATAATAATCAAAATATTATTTATTAGTAAGTTTAGATTTCTTAGACTTTACTACTACAGTTTATATGATATTACTTTTTTAGAAGTAGTAATTTTTTGAATATTTCATTAAGTATGAGTAACATAAGCTAAAATTATCTGAATTTAAATCCTATTTGATGATATTAGCATAAGATATCATATATAGGATTCTGCAAAATATCTGATCTAATCAGATTCGATCTGAATCAAATCTGTCAAATCTGAATCAAATCAGATATTTATGACCTATGGATTAGATTCAGATTTCAATTTTGAATCTGAAGTTTAACTTTAGATTTGAAATTGTATAATCCAAATCCTAGAGTTCCAAACAGGTTGACCAAATTCAGGTAATCTGACAGATTGACCTTAATTTTTCAGGTCAAGTTTAGCAATTGCAATTCAATATCAGTTCAGGTTGTAATATCAATATAACCTATATGACCTGTTAACCTGAAACTATAATTTTATATAAGTAAGTTATGGTAATATAATTCACTTTTTATATTAATTTTATATAATAAAAGTGAGTTGCAATTCACATTTTTATATTGATTTTATATATAAAAAGTAAATTGCGGTATCAGAATTCACATTTTTACATTGATTTTATATATAAAAAGTGAATTGTGGTATCAGAATTCACATTTTTATATTATTTTTATATATAAAAAGTAAATTGCGGTATCAGAATTCACATTTTTATATTGATTTTATATATAAAAAGTAAATTGCAGTATCAGAATTCACTTTTTTATATTTATTTTATATAAAAAAAGTTAGTTGTGATATTGTGACTCATCTTTTTATACAATTTTAATATAAAAAAGTGAATTAAAATATTTTTAAAAAAAATGTTTTATACCATTTTTTTTGATATTTTAATAAAAATCCTGAAAATTTTCAGGTTTCAGTTCAGGTCAGGTTAACCAAATAACCTAATATAACCTGACCTAGCCTGACCTGAAAAAAATTTTCAGGTCAGATTTATCAATTAATCTAACCTCATCAGGAAGTTTTAAACAGACGTATAAAGTGTTGAAAAATGCTATGTATTACTCAATGCTAAAAAGTGTAGAGATACGAACTCTTTGTTAATCAACGCCACTTAAAAATGTTGAAAAATACATAGTATAACAGTGTTTTATATGTAAAATAACATATTGTAAAATAACACTAGTTTAATAACATGTATATAATATATAAAAATGTGTATATTGATATTAAAAATACGTATAGCAATGGTATTTTTTAATCTTAATTTATTAATTATTAACATATTTAAAATTTCATTAATTATATTAATTGCAAAATATAGTAAATTTATTTATAAATAATATAATACAATACAAATTATATTTATTATTTAATATAAATTAATTAAATTAATTTCTCTTGTTATAATTGGAATGCCACAGATTTTTAATTGCCGATTCGCATGTGATTGATAGAATTTATATAATAAAATGCAGCGCAACATTTATATATAAGCCATATTGATCATGTTTTTATATCAAATAAAATACAACCATATTGTTATACAATTGCGTAATTTAACATCTGCAATATACATTTAAAATCTAAATTTTATTATAAAAAGTTTTTTTCTTTGCAGTTTATAAAGTTTTATATGTAGAAAATAGAGATTTCATAGTATTTACTACTATTTACTTCTATGGTGTAAATGATTTCTAGCTCTTTAACTTTTCTTTGACACTTATAAAACCTTTCTTAATTATTATTTCTGTCAACTATTACATTTTTAATAACATTACGCACTTTTATATCTTTTTTTCTTTCACAAATATGTCCAGTTTGTAAAAAATATGAATATAATGAAATATATGAATAATAAAAGGACTTTAACATAATCTCAAAATAGGAATAGTTATCTTAAATTTTTTTCTTAAAAAATAATAAACAAGTCATATTAATATGAATATAATAATGAAGTTCTGATATAATAACGCCAGTTGCAACAAGTTTTTTGGGAGTTATGTATAGATTTGATGTTGTTGTTTCTTGGAAAAACAGAGATTTCAAATGGCATTTTTTTTATTAATTAACATAACGCCGCACTTTACTATGTAAATTCTATCAATCATATGCAGATTGGCAATTAAGTGATCAATGTACTAAATTTCTGTTAATACAACGCCTCTGATGACACAACCATAAAAAGATGAGGTTTCAAATAAAAAATACAAAATTAAGTTTTGTTAATGAAACTTACACAATCTGATTCAATATTCCAAAACCCTAACCAAAGTCTATAAAAAGAAAAGAGAAAATTAAAAAAAAAAAATAAAATAAAATAAAAAAATGTAAGTTTTATTCAAAACTTACCGATTCATTCGCTAATCTATAGCAATATCACACCCAACATTAAGAAATCTAACTAAAAGTCTAATGCTAAAGGAACTGAATATCTATAAAAAAAAAGATAAAAAAATAAACTAAAAAAATACAAGATTCATATCATATTACAAATCTTGGATTTTTTTTCCATTCTTCAGAACTTGGAAACCCATAAAAAAAATACAACAGTTAGTAACCTGTTTATAATAATAAAAAAACCAAAAAAATGTAAGATTCATACTTTACGAATCTTTGGATTTTTCATTTTTTGGAAGTCTATCTAAACCTATAAACAAAAAAAGAAAAAATAGTTAGTAAACCATTTATAATAATAAACAAAAAAAAAAATAAAAATTTTTACGAATCTTTAGGTTTTTCCATTCTTTGTTCTTCAGAAGTTCACCTGAATCTATAAAAAAAAGAAAAGAACGATTAGTAAACCATTTGTAATAATAAAAAAATAAAAAAAATAAAAAGATTCATACTTTACAAATCTTTTAGGTTTTTCTGTTTTGAAAGCCTACTGACCTATAAAAAAAATACAAGAATGGTTAATAAACTGTTTGTAATAATAATAAAATAATAATAAAATTAAAGATTCATACCTTACGAATCTTTTAGAGTTTTCATTCTTCAGAAACTACTTAATCTATAAAAAAAATACAAGAACGGTTAATAAACTGTTCGTAATAATAAAAAAAAAATAAAATTTTAGGTTTTTCTATTCTTCAGAAGCCTACCCGACCTATAAAAAAAATAAAAAACAATTAGTAACCATTTTATAATATTAAAAAAAAGAAATAGAATCAAGATTAGTATTTACTTATGAATCTTGGTTCCTCTGTCCCCTAAGACACTGAACCTATAAAAAAAATTGAAAAGAACGGTTATTAGTATAAACCATTCATAATATTTTTTAATAAAAAAATAAAAAAATAAAACTAAAATTCGTAAATATACTTACGAATCTTGATTCTTTTCATTTTTCAAAACTAGGAAGCCTACTCAAAACCTAAAAAAAGAAATGAATGGTTATTAGCAACTATTTCATTATATTAAAAAATAAATAAAAAAACAAAATCAAGATTCATATATACTCATGAATCTTGGTTCTTTTCCATTCTTCAGAACCAGAAAGCCTGCTCAAAACCTAAAAAAAGAAAGGAACAGTTATTAGCAACCATTCTATAATATTAAAAAATAAATAAAAAAAATAAAACCAAAATTCGTATATATTTACGAATTTTAGTTCTTTTTCATTTTTCAGAACTAGAAAGCCTGCTTAAAACCTAAAAAAAGAAATAAACAGTTATTAATAACCATTCCATAATAAAAAAACAAATAAAAAAACAAAACTAAAATTTGTATATACTTATGAATTTTGGTTCTTTTTCATTCTTCAGACCAGGAAGTCCGTCCAAAACTTAAAAAAAAAGAAAAGAACGGTTATTAATAATCATTTCATAATATTAAAAAAAATAAATAAACTAAGATTCGTACTTATAAATCTTAGTTTATCCATTCATTAGAAATCCACTGAACCTATAAAAAAAAAAGGAACGGTTAGTAACCATTCTGAAATATTAAAAAAATAAAAACCAAGATTCTTAAGAATTTTGGTTCTAAATCCTCATCCTCTTTTCCCGTTTTTTACCTTAAAATCTGATTTTATGAACAAGTCGGTATCCTCCTATATGTCCTATAAAAAAAAATAACAATAGTTCATTTCTTTACTTTATCCCTTTTTTCCTTTTTCATTTTTTACCTTAAAGTCTGGTTTTATGACCAAGCCAGCATTCTACAAAAAAATAATAATAAAGAAACATTAATTCGTTTCTTAAATTTAAAAAAAGGATAAAATAAAAAATTAAAAAAAAATATGTAAGTTTCAAATGAAACTTACATTACTTCCAAGAAAAAGAGGCGGAAGAAGGTGTGAAAAAAAGGGAAAAATGAAAGGAAAGGGAAGAATGAAAGGGAAAAGGAAGGACGATAGGAGAAAGGAAGAATAATAGGGAAAGAAAGGATGATAGGAAAAAGAAAGGATGATAAAGGAAGGATGAAAAGATAAAAAAGAAAAAAAGATGATCATTTTTTAAACTTTTGATATACGTATTATGTGACGTAGTTATTCAACTAATGTCTAATCGTAGATTATGATCAAATTTTTTAATTTTAAATATTTTTTTTCAACTAATATTCTATAAGTATAAACTATAGTTATTTAAATTAAAAAAAAATTTGATAGCTTAGTTGTTAGATCATGAGACATGATAATTGAATTATCTGGTTTGATTCTTAAGATGAACAAAAGTAAAAAAAAAATAAAGTAAAATAATATGCTGTATATTAATGGCAATATTATAGTGTTGAACAACAGTATATAATGTATTGAACTATACATTAGAGTTGAACAATGCATATTTTAAAATTATGTGTTGGTATACTTCAGTATACGGGTGTTGATTAATATTGTAAATTATATTAAACAATTAGCTAGTGTTAATCAACACGTATACTGGTGTGAATCAACACTTTTAAAACTTGCTGATGCTAACCTGATTCATTCAGAACTTTACCAAATCTGTTAGATTGAATCTGAATCAGATCCGTTAAATTCAGATCAGATCATTATAATTTAATTATACATGGCCTGGTAAATCATCAGCCAAAAACATAATTTGTAATTTGAAGTATGTAAGTTTTACATGTAAAAATGAAAAGAAAATCACCAGCATTTTATATATAATAATAAAAAGAAAAATGCTAAAATTAATAGTTCTAATGTTTTTTACTTGTAGATGCAAAAAAAAACTCAAAACTGATAGTTCTAGCATTTTTATTTGTAAAAATGTAAAAAAAATTGCTAAAACTAGTAGTTTTAGTATTTTTACTTGTATCAAATTAGATCTGATCCAAATCTAATTCAAATTTGATTTAACAGAAATCAGATTCAAATCAGATTCAGATTGGATTTAAATTTGAATTAGATCAGATTCAGATATTAAATTTAAATCTGTAGATCAGATTCAGATTTCAAATATAGATCTGAATTTCAGATCTGAATCTAATCGGATCAGATTAAAATTTGATAAAATTTGATCTGAATTGATTTATGCAGAACCCTAATTATATTGCAGATTATAGTATTTCAATTATCTTGCAAAAATTAGGAGTTTGAGCCTGTACCTTCAGATACTAAACAAAGTTTAAAAATTCCATTTTTTGTGTATATCTCATGATCTATTAGTCTAATTTGAGTGATTTTTTTTTTTGAATAGCTCAATAAGAACAATCAAATAAAAAAAGATTGCTGGCTTAAATCTGATCACTAAATTATAAAATAAAATAATTCCTAGGATACTAGTATACAATTTTATGAAATTTTTTAAGAGGGATACTATGCATAGAGGGTACTATGACTCATAATATATAGTACTTATTTATTTTTGCTTCTTGGAATAGGATCCCAAATATTTAATATAAAGATCATAATAGACTTTTAACCAAAAACACTCTTTTTGCTAAAATTTAAAAATCATTTTTTGTAAATATCTTAGCATCCAGTAATTCAATTTTGATAAACATTTTTTTCTTTTATAACCTTCATTTAGCTTTACAATTTAAAAAAATGTTCATCAAAATTGAACCACTAGATGCTAAGATATTATCAAAAAATGATTCTTTGAATCCTTAAAAAAATGGGCTAATTTGCTAAAAGTATAACTTATGACCTGTTTTAGAGATATCTGGGATTCTTTTAGGATAAATAACTAGACTTATATATCAAGAAGTTTACTTTGTATTGCAAGTAATATAACCAGTAATTGGTGTTTTAACTCTTTAAAAATTTCCATTTATATCAGTTAAGTTACTTGTATGATACTGTTATTGGTCAATTTGTTGTTATTTATTCACATAATTTTTCTCTTATAAACTATTCTAATATTTTATATAAAACTATTTTCTATAATTCTTTAAAGATGAAGAAAATGAAAACTAAATGCATATAAATAGTAGTATTCAAATTAAAGTACTTTAACTCATTCTAGTAACTGGTATAAAAGTTATTAATATAACTGTATATTTGTAATTCAAGTTTTTAAACAGTATTGGTATTTGGCTACAGCCAAGATTTTTTTGACCATTTTGGTCTCAGCCAAATAGCCAAATGGCCAACAGCCAACTCTGACCAAATGCTAAATGGCCAACTGAAAAAAATAACTAAATAGGTATTAGTATCTTGTTGGTATTTGGCTATAGCTAAAACTTTTGGCCATTTTGGTTACAGCCAAATCGCTAAGTGGCTAATGGTTAATTCTGGCCAAATGGCCAATATGCCAACACTGTCTTAAAAACTTTAAGATATGTCAGTTTTATTAGAAGAATGGTAGTCTTTCAGAATCTATTTAAAATAAAATGGCAAAGGTCTTTCTATCAAAAGTACTAAAAAGTATTTTAAACTTTTTAAAGGTAATATTTTTATAGTTATTATTAGTAAAGAAACTTATTTTCTTATATTTTTGTTAAAATATTATTGCTGAAATTTTGTTTATACAATTAGCAAAAAGAGTTTTCTATCTGTAATTATTTTAGGATTTTATTTAAATAAACTTTTTTGTTTTGTAAAATTTATTATTAATAGTTATAATTAAAAAAAAATTAAGATAATTACAAAAAATTATTTTTAAAATTTTAAAAATCATGTCACTTCCATTGTTATCTAGGAGAACATTTAACTAAATTTGCTTTTTCTTTATTAGTAAAGTTCAATTATAATATGTTTTAGATTTATTTAAATTTTAACATTAGTATAAAGTTGCTTTATTTAATATTAGTTAATTAATCCAATAAATAGTTTTTGCATAAATTTATATTAAACAGGTTTCTTAACTCCAAATTTATGCAAAAAATAATCCAAATTTAGAGCCAATTATATATGGATAAGCCCATTTAGTACAAATTTATACAAAAACTATTTACTAAATAATATAGTAAAGCCTGTAAAGATGTATAATATTAATGTATAAATTAGTCTAAGTTTAAAAGTTTTGCATTTGCATCTGATTTAACTTTAATAAGTTATGAAAATTTCTTAATGTACACTAGTGTTTGAAACACATATCATAAAAAAATTTTGTAAAAAAAAATCTAATAAATAAATCTTTAAAAGAAATGTATATTAGGTGTATTTTGGTCTGTTCTGCAAGTTTACTTAGTATGTTATAGATGGTTTTGAATGTTATTTTTGAGTTATTTAACAATCTTTTTTTTACTTTTTTTTCGTTAAATTTTTACATTAAATGATCAGCATAAAAATTTACTTTTTTTGGAAACACATAGTGTACAAATAGAAATCGTCTAAGTTTATATATTAATATATTAAATTTTAATATGATGAATATAAATCATGTAATATGGTGAATATTACTACTGGTGAATTTTACCAAAATTAGTCATCCCCGAAATTAAGCATTCCTACCAACTTTTTCGAAAGATTTTTATATAAAATACTAGTAAAAAAACTTCCAAAATTAAGCACCTCCCAAACCAAAATCCTTGTAAAAAAGGGGTAACTAATTTTGGAAAAATACGGTATCTCTAGTGAGTATTAAAAAATAAAAATAATTCTTTATTTTTTTAAATACCAAATATAGTAATTAGATATTTACTAGATATTAACTAAAAGAATCTATGATTTTATTTATCTGAAATATTCTGAAATATACAATTGGATAGAAAATATTTAATATTATTAATGCAATATTATAATATAATGCAAAAAAACTAACTGACTAATTACTAATTGTTAAACACGCATATCACGTGATTTTTATTTAATCATTTTCGTTACTCAAAGTTGCTATCTTTTTTTATTGATTCAGCCCATCGGAAGTCAACGGCTTTTTTTGAAATTTCGGTAAGATGAGTCATAGTTTATTTTCGGCTAATAACAAATCTTGTAACAAAAAGGGAAACTGTGAACGGGACGCTCATTAATTTTCTTTGGCTTTTCGGAATAATGGCGCATATGAGGGAAAGTTTAGGGTCGATCCAAAATGTCTTGCGATTTTTATAATATACCGGAAAAAAGATGTGCATATAGATTAAATGATGAGAATTTATTGAACTGCGGATATTTCTCGTTTACTTGCTCTCATGATATCTTAGGTGATCGATTTATCGAATTTCTGATTTTAATTACGGATTGTATACTGAATTTTGAAGCGTGGTCTGTAGAATTATGTAATGTTTGGCAAAAAAATCACAACGCCATCCAAAAAAAAATAATAATCAAATAACGTGAAGATCAGCTATTAATTCAGGAATTTTCTTCTATTTCGATTATCTAGTAATATAAAGTTTTTCAAAGAAATAGATTGTTTACATGATTGTGATTGTTTGTGTGCATCACTGTGACAAATTAATACACTCAAATATAGTTAATAAAATAGGACACATTTGTAATAGAAATACTATCCCTTGCAAAAAAAATTGAACCATTTTTTATATTTTTTCGCATTTTTGACCAAAACATTCCTTGCTTGTTTAAGTATATCGTCCATTGCTGCTAGCATGTCTTCTCAAGCCTTTAGACCTAGAAAAACTTCTTCACCTAGTTATCCTACACCAGCTCAAAGCCATTCCGGTTCTTCTGAGGTTGGTTCTCCTTCGGATGGTATAGCTCGTCAAAGAATGTCAAAGAAGGATGAGGTAATGACCCCATCACTGTCGCAGTGTAATGGACATGAGAAGGCCAAACCCATCCTGTATATAGTTTATTGCCTTACTCATACTTACTCTTTTTTTGAACTTACTACTAGGCGATTCGAAAAAAAGTTGAACATGAATTAAACAAGAAAAATCGGACAAAAAGCACATCGTTAAATAACCGCGGAAAGCCACAACGGCAGGTTCCGGGAGCTAAAGGGACTGTTGCATCACTTAATCCATCACAAGCGCTAACCGTTAGAGAAAGCGCGTTGGTTGTGGAAGCATCACAGCTTATGGCAGCTAAGCGTGCTGACTGTGTGCTTGTTATAGATAGCGAAGAACATTTATCCGGAATTTTTACTGCTAAAGATTTAGCTTTCCGAGTAGTTGGGGATGGTTTAGACGCAAGAACTACAACTGTAGCAACGATTATGACGAGGAATCCTATGTGTGTAAAGAATGATACTTCAGCAACAGATGCTCTTAACACAATGGTTGCGCGCGGTTTTCGCCATCTTGTATGTATATATACTTCTGTAATTTTTCGATGATAACTCATCAAATCCGAAATTAATGTAGACTATCTTTTAATAGCCTGTATGTAACGAGGAAGGTGACGTTGTAGGATTACTCGACATTACTAAATGTCTTTACGAAGCATTAGATAAAATGGAGCGAGCATACGGCTCATCCAAGAAATTATATGATGCTCTTGAAGGTGTTGAAAGAGAATGGTCAACAAATCAACCTACACAGATCCTTCAATACATGGATATGCTACGTGAAAAGATGGCTTGCCCAGATCTTTCGTCCGTTTTGGATGGCTCAATGCCAGCCGAAGTTGGCGTTAAAACATCAGTAAGAGATGCTGCTAGACTAATGAGAGAGTATCGAACAACAGCAGTATTAGTCATGGAACATCATTCGATTGCTGGTATTTTTACCAGTAAAGATATTGTATTGAGAGTTATAGCAGCTGGTTTAGATCCTTCAACATGCAGCGTAATCAGAGTTATGACACCACACCCTGATACCGCACCGCCACAGACAAGTATTCTAGATGCATTGAAAAAGATGTATGGTAAATATCAATCAATAAGTTTTTATTTACATGAATGTGGACTGTTCTCCTGTTTAAAAACAGGTTGCACTTTGCAAAGACACAACAGCATTACTTGTCATCCTGCAGGAGAATATTAAATTTCGATTAAATCATAACATTATGATGTTTATATTTTCTATTCATTTGCTTTATGACTTGATCAAACAAAACAAATAATTATCAAAAAACGAGTGTTTATTATTACTTATTAAATTTAAACTTCAAATTTATACATAGACGGCCACTATTTAAATTTACCGGTTGTTGATGGCGGCAGCATTTTAGGGATGGTTGACGTATTGAAATTGACATATGCAACAATGGAACAGGTTAATATTCGTTTTAATATTAAAATTATTAAAATCACCATTAAATATATTATTTATTTGGTCTAAATTTCTTAATAGATGTATTCCATGCAAAATCAAGAAAATGGTAATGACGGAGGTGGTCCGATGTGGAATAAATTTTGGAATTCTTTGGCTAATGATGGTGATAATGAATCTACGGTATCAGATTCGATTGCTCCATCTCAGAGTGTTTCGAATATTCCACCACCATCACCAAATTCAAGAACGCGTGGAAGCGGTAATATCTCTCCAATTCCCGAAATTCACCCAAGTGAATCAGCTTCAGCAATTGACGATGGATCTATGGCGTCATTTCCACGGGGCCATGATGAAAACTTCTTTACTTTTAAATTCAAAGCACCCAACGGTAAATCACATCGTTTTACCGTTGATTATACAAGTTTTGAACATATTCGGGCTACGGTAGCTTCCAAACTTCCCTCCAATGTCCGAGATTTCACAATCTATTATGTAGATGAAGACGATGATCATGTTTCAATGTCAAATGATGATGATGTTATTGATGCCGTAAGGATCGCACAACGGCAGGGTATGAGTCGTGTTATTTTACATATTCAAGAAATTGAAAAGAAATCATTAAGATCTTATGATTACGAAGATGATGATGATTTAGATGATATCCTTGATAAGAGAAGACGTAGAAAACGCGGCAAGCATGCACCCGATTATAATTTACCTATTCCACATGATTTATTGTTACCTGGAGCTGTTCTTACACTTGCAATAGCTATTATAGGAGTGTTTGCATTATCTCGATCCAAATAATTGGCCTTGCTACTCAATGCTCATGTGTTTAGTTTAGTATGTAATTAGCTAGACAGTTCCTGCTAATTAATGAAATTAACGGTGATTTGGAGATCAGTAAGTGCTGCTTATAAAAAATGATATGTGAAGTGTTTATTTCCTTCCATATAAATTTAAGCATTACATTTGTAGGTATAAAATTCATGCGTTCTTAAAACGCGTGTTTATTAATTGGACACTTAGTAAGATTAAAAGACATTTTAAAAGTTTCTAATAACTTAATATATATATGTTTTAAAATTTTGCAAACTCATTCCTTTATTTGCTTCTTAGCATGCATTTTCTCTTAACTATATTAAGCCACATTAAAATAGAGCATTATTCCTTTGAAACATCTTTTTAATTTACCCCTTTACAATACAACTTATTTTTGTTTTTTCTTGTGTAAATTTTATTTCAATTTTTAGTTTTTGAGTTTTAAAAAATTTGATATTTAATATCTTTTTTGTTTTCTAATCTTTTCTTAACATAATATCCAAGAGACAAATTTTGTTAAAAACAAACCGCATATGTCTTTTTGGTTATTATCACAATACAATAATATTTAGTTATTATATAAAACATAACCCCACTCTTTTTTTTAATCATTTAAATTAATTATAGTTTGTAGTGTGATTTTTTATAATTTTAATTTAAAGGTGTAGAATCATTAAAAATGAAATTTTATTTGTTATGTGAGATAATTCTATCAATATAACTGTAAATAAAAATACAGTATATATAAAATAAATCGCAATTTATTAAATAATTAGACCATAAAAAAAGATAAAAAATTATGAATCTTTTCATATTATACTTTTAAGTTTCTAAATTGGTTTTCAAGACTTTCTAAATCCCAAGTAACTAATTTCCCGTCTAACCCACTTGTAGAAAAATGTGTTACGTTTTCACGTGTCCCTGCATAATGTCGAATTGAACTAAAAAAATCAAAAATTAGCAAATCGTTTTTTATTTTAATAACAGTATATTTAATGATACATTACGTTATTGTATTTTGATGAATAGTATTCAATTCAGAATCTTCACTACCACCACGACCTTTTGAGTCCCAATCGCGAAATCTATTAAAGGCAGTTGACTCGCCCATGACTTTCTTTTTTCCAGCATCAATTATTCTTGATAATTTCCTAATTAACATAAAGTCACATTAATTTAACTTAAAGATATAAACCTACTGAATTTTTACCTACCATTCTTCGTTAGCTTTTTCAAATAATACAGGTGCACAATCATAGCCAGCTGCAATTATTTTATCTTCAGATGTCCAGAGTAAACTTAGATACGGTAAACCAGTTAACCTAATGTTTTTAATAGCACCCCCAGGATAAGCAATACTAATTTCAGAGTCATGACCTGCGAAAGCTAAAGCTTCACCACTAGGTGAAAAAGCGACACTATGGATCCATCCACCGCTACCATTGGAGAATTCGCCAAGAACAGTATTGAATGGAAACTTTTCACCCCACGCCGTTGGCGGTGGTCTAAAGGATAAATCAACAAAAATAAGCATCCTGGTTTAATTGCCAAATATAAATCTTTCGTCATTTTATAGTACCTTTTGTCAACACCCTTAATAAATGCAGATATAACACATGCCTTTAAAATAGAAATATCAGGGTAACAATAAGAATATATTTTTTTAGTACAAAAAAAAACCTTCTACACTTACCTTGAAATCAGCACTACCTGAAGCTAAAAGTGTATTATTAGGATGCCAATCTAGACTTAACACAGTACTTCTAATTGGTTTTTTCAAATGTTTACTAGTCCACCAATTATGTTCTTCATCAAAGTAACATATTGCTATAACACGTGCACCAGATGCAACAGCAAATTTATTTTCATTTGGGGACCAACGAACAAATGTTGCAGCACGATTAATTCGGAGCAACACTAAAGTTGGTTTCCATTCACCAGTTTCGTCAAGATTCCAGACATAAGTATTACGATCTTGAGAACTTGTAACTAAAGAATTAACGATAAAATAGTGAGGATTAAACAATAATAATGCATAGAGCTATATGATAATTACGAACCTAATCGATTTGATTCTGGAGCCCAATCGATGCTAGTTATAAGTTTATCGTGCTTAAGTGAATTATAGTATTATTTAAATTGAGTACAATAGTGTTTGGATAAATCGAAAATTTCACCACTCTCAAATACATACTTCCGCTAAGGTGTGTATTAAATTCCAGCTTTTACCAGCCTTTGTGTATATTTGAACTTCATTATTATTAGGACAAATTGCAACCTCTGTTTAAATAATAAAAGAAAAGAGAAAAAAATGAGAAATTGACCAGGTTCAAGAAAGAAATGAGTGAAAACGTTAAATTTTAACAACGTGTTCGATCTTTATTGAAAGCATGGGCCGTAATGGGACCAAAGTTAAGTTGATAAACCTCGGTCGAAGACATTCTCGTTAAAAAAAAAAAGAGAAGTACTTGGCAGTTGGCACGTGCAAGTTTCAGGTTTTTTTCGAGTGACCCCTGAATACCAGTGTGGCGCATAAATAAACCTTCGTCCTTAAAAAGTAATTTAATATGAGAGTGTACATGGGTTGAGTGGGAACTGTGCTATGACAATTATTGACCTTCTGACAGTTTCGCGGGTATTATTTAATTTTTATAAAGAAAATTTTCATCGAAAAAAAAGTTATTAGTTTTATTAAATTCTGTTATTTAATTTTATTTAAATAAAGAATTCTTGTAAATAAATAGCTTGAGAAATAAATATTAAATCTCTGCGGATTTTATACTGGTTAACATTAGATAAACTAACATTAAGTGTGATTTGATAGCAGTCGATGTGCATGTCACAAAATTAGCAGTCAAATTTCACATACTATGATATACTAATATAAATTTTATATACATTATGGTCTTTAAGTATATAATCCATATTTAAAATTTTTAAATTAGTTAAAGTTGTTAAATGTTATTAAAATCATCAATTTTTAAATCATAATTCTGGCCAAAATTTTCTTAATTCTGGCCAAATTTGTAATGCCGGCCTAAATATTTAAAAATACATCAACTTCATTTTAGATTTACACACGATAATCATTTGTGCTACAAAAATCTGAGTACATTTTCCAATAGATAAGACTAAAAGCTATTATTTTCAAGTCTTTTTAACTCTATACATGTCGTCAAAGAAAAGAATCCTTGGTATTTGAAGTGCTCAAAAATAGTGTATGGCGTAACAGTTTAGCTTTAATTTTAATATAAAAACTGTTTTATAGACTTTACAACGTTAATAATAGTTTATTTAAGCAGTTTTTGTATAAAAATATTAATGTAAAAAAGGTATAATACAAATATATGTTTTTTATTTTTAATATATATAAATATTATATATTAGTTAAAATTTGAATTCTAACGTACTATTTATTTTAATTTTTTAGAAAAATTATTAGTTAATAACGAGTGCAAAGTTATTTTAATGAAAAATTATAAATCAAAGTAAAATATATAATATTTTAAATAAAAAACTTTTATTAAATACCTTTTAATATTATATAATATATTATATAGTAAAATACTGATTTTTTGATTTTTCTCAAAAAATTTCATATGAGAAGCTTTAACAAAGTTTAAAGTCATAGTTAATGGGCTTTATTACAAGTATTTAGATATAAAGTTTTTAGTCAAGAAGTAACTGAAAAAAAATCTCTCAACTTTATACTGAAATATACTATTCTTTATAGTGGTTATAGAAGTCAAAATAATGCTTTTGCAAATAAAAAATTACTTATTTCAGGTTGAATAAGACTTTATTTATTAAATATAATAATTTTTGTTTGCAGTTTGTTAGAAAAAAAAATGCTTTTTGAGCGTTCGAAGTATACTCAATTTAATGTTACACAAAAATTTAATTAGGATCAGCAGGCTTATGTGACATGCACACCGACTGATATTACAAATAATTTTTTTACTAATTTGCTTTTAATATAGCGTGAAATAATAGATTGGTCTAATGATTTTGTAAATATATTTGCGCAATTCTTCCCTAGTGGACTTCAGTTACCAAAGCTTCATATGTGAAGATATCATACTATTCATACCATTCGGCGATATGGTGCATTAAATGGGCTGACAACTGAGACGTACGAAACACTTCACAAAAATTGGGTTAAAAATCCATATAGAATGTCTAATAAAAAGAATACACATAATCAAATGTTAAAGACGGTATGTTATAATGCAATTTTCAGCCAAATAAATGTAAAAAATTTTTTTAACAATTTAAATATATTATTAGATTCGACGACAAATAATTACAAATACCATTACGAAAAAAACTATAAGTTTAAAACTAAATTCTATAAAATCACTCCTTTGGGAATTGCCAATAAGTAAAATATATACTCTTCAAGAAAAGCTTAAGCATGAAGAAAATATAAATGAATTGTGTATTAAAGGAATGGAACATTTAATTGCTTGTTTAGATATATACTTAGATGATATATCTAATGCATCGGCAAATGAAGAAATTTATTTGAAGATTTATGCTAACGGAACACTGTTAAATGGAGAAATCGTATATGCAACAAGTTAATTTTATAGTTACGCAAGATTTAGTGATGTTGCAATTGCAATGGGTGATACAGATTACTTAACTGACGGTGGATTATGTTATGGCAAGGCAAGTATTTATATAATTTATTTTAATTAAAACTAAACACTATTTAATATTTTTATTTATTTTACAGGTATTAATGTTAATTGAAGTTTCGTTCCTTCCTAATCATCCTTATTTATCTCTTGCTTTAATACATTGGTATGATTACTATTCTAAACGATATCCCATAATGTATAAATGTCCCCATATGAAATTTGTAAATCATTATGATTTAATACCATTTGAATCCATTGCAGGTTTAGTGCATATGGTAAAACGGTTTGATTTTAATAATGAATTTTTTGTAAATAAGTTTATTTTTTGAAAATATATATAGTAAATAGTAATATCCAATATAATATATAACATTTAATAATAAAGTAATCATAATATTAATAATATTAACAATAAAATTCATATTAAATTAATTGAAAAAGTTTTTAAAAAATCCTTAGAGTTTTTTATTTAAGGATCTTTAAAGAATCTGACAATTAATAGATTCTTTAAAGATCCTTAAAAATTAGCAAAGAATTTTTAGGATTCCATGAATTTGCGAATCTTTAGGGATTCTGTAGAAAATTATGGAATCCTTGTGGATCCTGTTCTGAAAAATATTACTGATGTTTCGACTACTATCATTTTCTTTTTTCCACCATTTAGAAGATACAATATTGCCATCTTTTATACGAAGTTTCCCATACTTCATATAACTTTCTTCAATGTCCTAAATAATAAATAATGATATTACATCTGTAAAAGTATTCAAAAATAAATAAATATTCAATGCAAAGTAGTTATAAATAAAAACTACTCTAATATTCCTGGCATTTTTTTGGAATATAGCTGCATAGCATTGCTTTAATTTTATAGCCTCATTTTTTATTAGTTTACAAATAACACACAGAGAATAAAATTCATACTGATTATCATATACAATACTAGACTTTACCCTATGCAATGGCCATATTTTTTCCTTTTCTTTGAAATTGGAAAAAACTTTTTTATCGTACGTTAGTAANTGTTAGAAAAAAAAATGCTTTTTGAGCGTTCGAAGTATACTCAATTTAATGTTACACAAAAATTTAATTAGGATCAGCAGGCTTATGTGACATGCACACCGACTGATAGTATTTTGACCACAATTAATAGGAGGCGATATTGCTCTTAATAGATTTTTAATAATAAAATAATAAAATAATTAACACCGATTTTTTCCAAATTCGTAGTAAAATCCTAACCTAAAAGCTACTTCATAGTTATGACTGTACACCAATATTTATGACTTCGAAGGTCAAGCCAACTATGTATCAAAAAAAAAGAAAATTTGTGTAACCGTACGATGAATATAAAGTCAGGGGCCTTCCATTAGGGCGATCTAAAAATTAAACGTTTTTAACATTCTTGTTAATGGAAGAACCTAAAGTTTTAACATTCGGTTCTATCAATATTGTTTGTATATTAGTTATAACTAAATTAAGCAATTTATACGATAATCATTTTTTTTTATTTCGACTTAGGACGAATTTTTCGAAGTTCCCCATATAGTTTCGAGTGGAGAAACTATAACGAGCAGTAAATACTGTCAAAGAGCTGGAGGAAAAGGTATTTTTATTTTATATTAATAAATTTGCTTTAAGTAATTATTAATTAATATCTTAATTTAGGTGCAAATCAATCGGTTGCTTTAGCAAAGGTTTAATTTTAAAATTTTGATTTATTCACTATATATTATATAGCTAAGGTTAGGGATATTCTTTAGGCAGGTGCATTGATATGGCATGCTGGGAAAATCGGGCGCGATGGTGAATGGATTAAAAAATATATGAATAATCATGGAGTTAGAGTGGATCATATAATTATTTCGGAAGATCAAGTAAGACTGATTATAACATCGTATAGTGATTTTACTTCTCATTTCGTTATTGCTACATTCTATTATATGTAAATATATTTTTTAATAAAGCCAACCGGACGCGCTTTTATCCAAGTTTCTCAAAAAACACGAGATAATTCTATTGTCCTTCTGCCGGGAACTAACCATATGATAAGTTTGGATGAAGCACGTAAAATTTTAAGTCAAGAATTTGGAGTAAATGATTGGGTTATTATGCAAAATGAAATTGGCCAGATAGGAGGTGAAATTTTAAAACTTTGTAAAGAAAAAGGTGTGACATCTCATGTCTTTAATTCTTTCCTTTCATATTCATATAAGTAATTTTTCTTTTGCTCATATTTTCTAGGACTCACGACTGTTTTCAATCCAGCGCCATTATCTGAAAATATCATTAATGTATTTTCATTTAATCTTGCAGATTATTTAATCGTCAATAAACTAGAAGCAGTTCAACTTTACAAGCAAATTAGTGGATTTAGTTCGGAGGAGGATATTTCCATACAAGATCTACTTACATTTATATCAAATAAGTTTAAACACATTGGAATTATTGTGACTCTTGGAAGTGAGGGTCTATACGCATGGTACAGACCGGAACAAAAAGTGTTCAACCTTCCTGCTTTTAAAACAAAAGTTTTAGATACAACAGGGGCTGGTGATACATTTACGGGATATTTTGTATCTAGTATTGTTCGAAGTCTGAAACAAAGGAGAACAAATAACAGTTTTTCCACAATTTTACCAACAGCAGAGGATTTTCTAGATGCATTGAAAGAAGCTACTGTTGCCTCAGGTTTGGCTGTCAGTCAACTTGGTGCAATGGAAAGTATTCCTTCTTTTAATGATGTACAAAAAAGCAAAAGTATGTTTAATATATAGGTCATATTTACTGGAATACACTTCTAAATATAAAAAATCCATCAATTTTGTATTTTATATTACAGTATTTAACACCATATAACCATAGTCATCTAATTTATATTATTTGTTACCTTTTTTATTATTTATTTTATTTTTTAGTAGTCTAGCCAATTAATATAATAAATATATTTTCAATTTATAGTATATAATACTTCATATATAATTTTTAAGTTTCTTTGTAATATAAAAAAAAATATAAAGGTGCTAAGCAACTTTATTTAACTAGTAAAATTTGTCCAATACATATTATAAAATTGAATACCGGTATATAAATAGTTACATTAAATTGCTTTTTATTAATATTTTATTTTAATAATAGCTGTTAAATTATTATAATTAAATCTTTAATTTATATAATTTATATTGATTTTATATGGGTTTAAAATTTGTGCGCACCCGCGCATGTGCGCACCCCCACGTGATTTATTAATTTTATAAAATTTAATTGGCTAGTTAAGCATACAATCAATAATTTAATTTTATTTGTTGA
>QZLH01000986.1:33604-48393 GCA_003833135.1 Oehlia diaphana | reverse complement strand
AATAGTAAATAAAGCTTGCTATTTAGTATTCTCTTTTAAATGGTTCTTATTATCATATAATCCAATGAATGAATCGAATGGCAGCTCCCCTGCTAATAGGTCAATTTCTTGTTAAAAAATAAAATATTTTCATTATTATGATTTACCAATACTAAAATAGTATAATCAATTTTGGGAATTAAGCTAAATTTGAATGATGGTGTGATATACTACGTTTTTTTTTAAAAAATAAATAAAATAATAAATAAAACGATTAATGTGCTATGGTAAAAATTGGTACAATATGATTATTTAATTATTAAATTAAACTAATATTAATATTTTCTACTATTTTTTATTTAATATGATTAAAAAAAGTATTTTTAATTAAAAACACTACTTAAAATATTTATTATTAATGGATGCAAATTATTTATTTTGCAAAAAAATGATCAACCAGATATATTAATTTTTATTTTGATTTTTATTTTGATGTTAATTATAATATATTTTACTTATACATATAATTATTACTGTTAAGATTTAGGAGAGAAATAAAATTTTTACTTTACAAATAAAGGTTTTTTACATAACTGTAGTTTTACTTTTATTATAATTAATAATATAATCAATTTCGAAAAACTAAATTATACCAGCTCAAAATAGCAAGGTCGAATGGGTATTTATTTTTTACCAGGAAGCAAAAAAAAGTAATTTTTTTTATAACCGGGAACTAATTATTACTAATTAATATTAGTTACCGAACATAAAGAAAGGGCAAAGTCCGATCTATTGTAGGAAAAAAAAAATAAAAAAAAATTTATGATGAAAAAAAAAATTACTAAAATGATCTATCATTAAAAAAAAAATAAAATAAAAATTTCGAAATAAATGAATACATTTTCATCCATTATAATACCTTATAAAATCTTTGATCCAATAGATTTCATATGTCAATTGAAGTACCTTCTTTAAGGGCAACTCTTTTAAGTTCATAAGAACAATAAAATTAATATTACACTATTATACATTATTATATAATACATTTCAATTTAAGCAGATCGATTAGCGGTGACAAAGTCATCGCACATTTAGAATCCTGAATCCTCTAGTTTAATAAAAAAATAATAATAATAATTTTTCGGTTTTGGAAAAAAAAACCAAATGTATACGGGAAAAGAATGAAAAAACAAGAAAGAGGAAAAAAACGAAAATTTTTTAAAAAAGAAAAAAAAAAGGAAAAGGAAAGGTGTTTCGAAAGAGAAAAAAGGAAATTTGAAAAAAAAATAAAGAACCATTTCTAAAAGATCGGTTAGCTTGTCTTAACTAATAGGATCGGCAATTCAAAAATTAATTTTTAAATTTAGCAGTTAGTATAATTTAAAAATTAAAAATTAAGCAGTATTAAGGGAAATTCTCGTGAATTTTTTTTAATACTGCTTAATTCTAATTTAGTAATTTAGTATTAAGGTTTTAATTTAAAAATTAGGCAGTATCAAGGAAAATTCTCGCGAATTTTTCTTGATACTGCTTATTCTAATTTAGCTAATTTAGTATTAAAGTTTTAATTTAAAAATTAAGCAGTATTAAGGGAAATTCTCGTGAATTTTTCTTGATACTGCTTGAATTTAAAGTTCAAAGTCCGATTTATAATTACAGCAAGAAAAAAAAATTTGGAAAAACTCCGATAAATGATCATTTTTCTAGTTATATATTAATATTGTACGATTTTAAGTATTATATTATATTACACATTTTTGGAGTACTATATATTAGAATATTACATTGTATTTTTACGTACATTATATTAAAACATTGAACTAAACGAAATTCTATGTGCTGTATGCAGATGTTATGTATATCTTTCCAAATTTTCGCTAATAAAAAGAGAAAAATATTTTAATGTCAATTTACATATATAAAAAAAATGTTTAATTGTCATCGCAAAGATTTATCATTTAAGTATGATCAGTATCTTGATAGATTTCGCGCAATTTTTTAAGACAAGTATGAGTTTGCTGACGTTTCCAATTGTAGATCATTTGGCTATCATAAGTAGAAACAAAACGTTAGTAAGTATTTCATTAAAAAAAAATGGTTTAAAAAAAATGCTCAAATTCCCACCTTCAAACTCGTCTAGAAAAAAAATTCCTTAGTCCAGCAGTATTCCAGCCGATTAGCCAAAATCCCACGTCCTGTTTCTTTTTATCTTTGTTTCCTAATCTTTTCAATAACTTCTTGATATTTCCTGTGAATATAGGAGTTAGGTGACTAGGAATATCTAAGGCTAAGTATTTAAGCTGATTTTCATCAAATTCCCATGCGTCTAGACCGTCTAAAAAAGAAAGTTCAAACTGTTAGTAAATATTTCGTTACCGTAAAATAAAAGAATAAGGGAACCTAGTAACTTACCCACCAAATTCCAACACGCTTAAAGGCCAAAATGAGACAAACTCTAAAAAAATGAATTAGTACTTAAGACGAAAAAAATAAATAAAATAAAAACACAAAATTTACTTACATTTTCATAAGAGATCGCTAATACAAAAATGTACCTAAAAAAACAAATCTCACGTTAAGAAAAGTGTTTAATTTAGGTAAAAGAGAAGGATGAAAAAGAGGGAGAGAGGAATAAAAAGAGAGGGAGAGAAAGGTGAAGAACGAAAAAAGGGAAAAGGAAATCATGGGAGAGGAAGAGAAAGAAAAAGGGGAAAAGGAAATCATGGGAGAGGAAAAGGAAAAATGAAAGAGAGGGAAAAGTAAAGAACGAAAAAGGGAAAAAGAAAAAATGAGAGAGGAAAGGAAAATGAAAGAGAAGTAAAAGGGGAAGAACGAAAAAAAAGAAAAGGAAAAACAAAGAGAGGGAGAAAAGGAAAGAGGAAGAATGAAAGAAAAGTTTTGTAAAAAAAAAAAACAAAAACCAAAAAAAAAAGTTAGATATTAGTATTAAATTACATGATATGCGTAATATATGATGATCGACCAGCATTAAGAAATATGATAGTGCCGGTAAAAATTGATAATTCCGGCCAACGGTTATGATCACTCCCGGTGATTTGAAGTAAAAATCATAAAATTTATATAATTTTTTTTTTTTTTTTTTAAAAAAAAAAAAAAAAAAAAAAAATCTTTGGGATTTTGACCTTCAAGAATTTTAACTATCAGGATTTGTGTCTATCGGGATTTTGTTTCAACCGGGATTTGGATTTTGGTGTCGGAATTGTAGACTGTCGATAGTATGGTTGTCGGAATTTGTGGTAAACCCGTTG
The DNA here is from genome assembly GCA_003833135.1 of Oehlia diaphana. Classification (NCBI taxonomy): domain Eukaryota; kingdom Fungi; phylum Glomeromycota; class Glomeromycetes; order Glomerales; family Glomeraceae; genus Oehlia; species Oehlia diaphana. Next base: position 45,145 of record QZLH01000986.1, on the reverse strand, counting down.
CTAGTATAAATACTGATTTCAACAATGAGGCTTCCGTCACACACGAAAGCTCATTTGGCGGAAAAGCTGGCAATGAAGTATAGTGCCTATTTGTAATAACATGAGCACATTTTATGTAAAGTAAAAAGTGCAGACGTGAATTTCAGCCTTTGGGTCATGTTAATTACAATTATTGTTACCCACTAATGGACTATCAAATGAGTAGAAAAAAATATAAAGAGTTAATGATAATGATGAGTTTCAAAATATTTTTTAAAGATAATTATTTCATTTTTTAATTCTTAATTGCCGTATCACTCAGATAATACCTATATAATAGATACTAGTAGCGATGTAATTCCGCGTAGAGTATCAACTATGAACGGATGTTAATCTGGACAGATATTAGTCCAATTATTTAAAATTTATACGAAACAACATAACAAATCTGGTATTACTAAATTTCGAAATGTGGTACAAATTATAAAGAAAACAATATCGAAGTTTTACAATAACTTATTTATAAAAGAAAAGAAATGAAAAAGAAATGAAATTGAAAAGAATAAAATTGAAATTGAAGGGGAATGAAGTTAATAATTTAGGACTTTATGACTAACTATATATGTAAATTTTTTTTTTAATTTATATAAAATATTCTATAATTTATAATAATGCGATTAATTATTGATATCGTGCTTTGAAATAATGCTAATTAAGTGAGAATGAATAATGATTGATAAAAAGGTTCTAATATACAAAACATGACGATAAATAAACTAAGAAGAGTTGGCTAAATCTCCACTCCGAACGGTACCAGTATTAGATGGACCAACCGTAGCCTTGACTTTGCCGACTTTTTCTTTCGATGGACTTTCGTCTTTTTGAGTATTTTCTCTTTAATGATTAAATAATAAAATTAATAGATTTCTTTCACTGATTTTTAAAAGTATTAATATTGTATTTGTATTTACCTCTTAATTAATTGATCTAAAGTCAAAGGAGAGGCTGTTACGATAGTAACCATAAGCACAATCAAGAGAGCAAAGAAGATTTGACGCGAATTCATTTTTATAGTGTTTGGATCTTTTTGTGTTTGGATATTTTTAATTTCTTCAAGAATTATTCTTTAAAAAATTTTTATTTGATTTTCTGAATTAGTTGAATTGGTGAAATTCTTAACAAGTGGGAAAGTCATTTATATATTGATTTTTTTCAATATTATTAAATACCTTTAAATTATCAACAAAACGAAATTAATTTTTACAAACAATAAATTTGGTATTCTTTGTAGTTTATCTTATATTAAGGATGAATGAAAGAAATGTTTGAAAGTTTCTTTCTAATTATTTAAACAACGTAATTTAACAATTAATTTATTCGAACTTTGTTCTTTAGAAGAGTGATTGGTTGAGCTTGTTTAATTTCATCTTTTAAAAAGGAAAATAAAGAAAATAAAAAAAATCGAATTTTTTTAAACAAATTAATTGTCGTAAATATTGGTTAACTAAAAAAGGAAAAAAAAGGAAAAAAATTTAGTCCTTGTTAAAGGTTTAATTTTGTGTAACAATAAATAAGAATGCATTATTTATTTTTAATTGTTAGATCCCCATATACTAATAAAGAGATTATCACCTGAGTGAAATTCGTTCCAGTAAAAATATTCAGTATATCGAACTTCCGATATATCAAAAATTTCGATATACCGGATTTTATGTATAAATAATATGAAATTCCGTTATATCAAGTTTTTATTTGTGCGACTTGTGCGAAATTTAGATTAGTTTTTAATTAAAACATTATTTGAGAAATTTTATAAACTGAAATTAACTAAAACTTAATAAAAAATCTATCATACCATGTTTTTGCTTTTCTTACTTCACTATTAGACATATTTTCAATAAAAAAGTTCGTGATTAAAAGTTTTAAAAAAAAAGATTTCGTGTATGAACTGATTTATTTTTAAGGGTTTCACATATCTTTTTTATCAATAATCGAAACAAAATTTATTTTTTAAACCTTTTGAATGTCTATTTCCTTGTTTTTAAAGAACTGAAGAAAAGAAAGAAAAACACAACAATAATGTAAGAAAATAATCTTTATGTAATTTCTATAGTATCATCATCCTTTCTCAGATATTCAATAACATTTGTAGGTTCTTTATGTTTTATACTTTGTCTTTCAGAAAAAAGGTATTTTATAATATAGCATATTAAATGTTCTTCCAATCAGATAAGACTAAATATTATCGAAATACCAATGGATATTAAAGAAAATTGGAATTGATCATATATAATACTATTCCGTTGTAAACACATGACCTACTCACCTACAGAATAATTAATTTATTAATATTATCAACAAAATTCGTCGAAAAAAAAAATAAAGAATTGCTTACTCTAATTATAAATTATGGTGCATCTTCAATAAACCATATTTTAACTACTATATCATACAGTAGGTGCGCGATGGCTACGTCAGATGAAAAATTGAATTAAACAAAGATACTTTAAGAATAATAATTAAATAAATGAATAAATGTATTTCTATATCTTAGAACTAAAGGGCAAACGATATTTTAACGTAAAATACCTTGGTATAAAAATGAAAGAACTTGCTGTGCGTATTATATAACGAACGCAATGTCCAAAAAAAAATCTAAATTATTAACGCAAACGAAAATATCAAAATAGGATAGATATTACGAATAATTTAATTACTGTTTTTTTTTTTTGATAAAATAAAATCATTATATACTATATTTGAATTCTTACCTGTGGATTTCGATACCTTGCTATAAAGAATACAGTTGCCACTGGATATAACGAACCTTCCGTTCCAGGAGGTTTATATAAGCCCTTTTAATTGCATTTTCGGTCGGTTTATGTTGTACAAAATTTAGCCAATAAATCTTTTTTATTTTTTGTTGCAAATTGAATAGCTTAGGTTGAGATTTAGGTCGAACTGTTAAATTATAAACTTACTTTTCAAAAAATGTCCTGTAAGAAGGTTGGATCGGTCCCAGCAAAGACCGGTCCTGTATCGGTCCTGGGACCGGTCTTCACGCCAAGATTTGAGGACCGGTCCGGACCGGGACCGATCATATGATTTTTTTGTATCCAATAAAATTTTTGTGCTCATCTATTTCAATTTCGTTAATTAAATTTTCTCATTTCGAATTTTTAAAGAATTTTTTCTAAAAAATTTTCGAAATGATTTTTTTATAATAAAGTTATATAAAGCAGACTTCGGAGATCCACAATCGTACTAAAAGTGTTTCGTTTTTACTATAATTGTAACTTCCCCTATTCCCAATTTCTAATTTAAGTTCTTTCACGATGCTTTTCTTATTTAAATCCCACGGTTAGTTAATTGAACATTTCATTGCTTCTTACTTATTAAACACATACGCGAACTTCCAACCATCAATATATGTGTAAATTACAATGAGAAAAGTCAAAGACTATTCAGAAGACGAATATAAAAATATTACTGAACTTGAAAATGAAGAAGAAACTATGGATGATATGACTGAGGACGAACTCGTATCTGAAGATGAAGACGACCTCGTGACTGAAGATGAAGACGAACTCATGGCTGAAGATGAAGGTGACGAATTTGTGGCTGAGGATGAAGATGAAGGTGAACTCTTAGTTGAAGATGAACACGCGACTGATGAACCTGTAGCTGAAGACGAAGAAGAACCTAGGGCTGAAGATGATGATGGAACTAGGCCTGAAGTTCCTATTCAGCGTAGTGAAAGAGGAACGCGATCTATTAAATCACGATCACGAAATAAAGGAGGTGCTTCTAAGTCATCCGTATGGAATCACTTTGATATTAAAACAGTTAAATATCCTGGTCGTCCTGTTTGTCGAAAATGTAATACTTTATTTTCGGCTGGATCAGGAAATTCTACTTTAAGAAGACACTTGTCTTCTCACAAAATTCCAGCACCAAAACGGCTCCAAAGAACCATGCATGATTATCGTATTGACCTCATCCCGAAAAAGAACAGGAGGAACGTGATAAGTTAGTTGCTAATTGGGTTGTATGTGATATTCAACCTTTTAGCGTTGTAGAATGTGAAGAATGGCGACAAATGATTGCCAAATTTGATCCAAGATATCGATTTCACAATCGACACACTTTGAAGGACAATATCGTAGATTTATTTGGAGAAAAATTAGAAATTGTTAAATTGGCGGTACAACAGATTCCAGGGCCTGAGGACATTTGGTTTTGTGAAGTAGTACTGAATTTGTAACTAAAGGTGCTAAAGGTTTTGTGCTAAAAGTTTTGGTTTTAAAGTTTTTGCTTGCTGAGAAGACATGTTCAAAAAAAAACACGTAAAAGAAAACGCGCTAAAAAAAAGTTAAGCGTGTTCCTTAGTTTCTTTTTTTTTTTTATTATCGACCCAAAAACCCTAGGTCTATCCGGTTATGTAGTACAAATAGATCAGCCCTACTAAATTAACCTTCAAACCGACCGAAAAATGTAACCGACCGGAATTGAAAAGGGCTATAATATACCGAACTTCTGGATAATTTAGGCCAAATTTGCAGTGCTGGCCAGAATTATAATTTCGTTTGAATTTTTCGAAAAAATTACTGATAATCCTGGCCGGCACTATAAATTTGGCCATGACTGTTCGATTTGTTCGTTATAGAAGATATAACAATTTTATATGGCTAGGAGCTGGTTAAGTTCAGTTCAGATGCGTTATATAGTGTTTTATTATAAAAAGTTCGTTATATCCAGTGAAATTATTTATAAAAATCGGTTCTGGAAATTCCGGTGAAACCATCGTGGAAATTCCAATATTTGATGAAACATGTGGACAGAGTTCAAGGTCGTCACATGTGGATTGATATCAGGTGATTTGTAAAAATATTTATATTAAATTATCTTTACTCATCTTAGTATTGATAATGTCGTATCTCCCAATGTACTATTTAATTTTTTTTTAATAATTACCTAGATTATATCTTGTATTTATTCTTGAGCCGCAAAAATAAAATTTATTACATATAAAAAAGCAACAAATATTCGTTCTATTTGCTATATTCTATAATTTATATTAGTCTGTGCTATTAGTAATTTCTTGAATTCCACAGTAATATCTGCGTATTCCACTAAATTCTACAGATTTTCAATAAAATTTTACGATACACGAAAATCTTGGAAATCCCATATTTCTATTATAAAATGTGTGTTATATGCGGATACTTGTCCACACAATTCGATGTGTAGAATTCCACATGTTTCCGAACTAACCTACGTGGTTTTTGGTGCCTAAAAATTTTCTGATGAGATTCGCTATAACCAGTGGCGACTGTATAACAATGTTTTTCCCAAGAAAAACATTTTGTTATTCCATCCGTCAGCTATTAATATTTTTTTTTTTTTTTTTTTTTTTAAAAAAAAAAAAAAGTTAATTATGATGTGAATGTAAAAATGATTTTTTATGTACAGTTTTGCGAATATTTTACGTGTTATCATAGTACCAAAATTTTCATCTAACATATTAGTTAGAGGATAATGAGATATAAGTATAAAATCTTTATTTCTAATTAAAGAATCTAAATTGTTTATTATATCTTTGACACGAGGTTTTGTTAATTTGATATTTCTACTTGTAAAATAGTAATTGAGATTATGATAAAAGAGAAAATAAATTTGAATACTTAATCATCAATAAATAGTATGTATTATATTTTAAAACTTTCTTTTAAAATATGAATCGGGTTCATTCCAAGCTAAAATAAATAAATAAACATATCGGCTGATTGAAAAAATCAAGCCAATTAATATTTGATGGGTTCATTATATAACTGATGGGTTACTTAGTTACTTATTGTCATTAGCGTATAAAATTATGGGAGGCTTTTCTGTGATATTATTACAATTGAATTATCAAATAATAATTAATATTATTATAATAATACACGTATTTATAAACCAAACTTTCTTATTAATTTCCCATATTCGCCTCATTATAAGATTACTAAAAGTACTTGAGAGATCCCACATCATTGTCTCATTATGTAATATGTCCAAATGATATATACAGTATCATTACTAAACTCTTTCCACGTATCATCGTATTTATCTTCTTGCCAGGGTTTATATTGTTTTTATCCCATGTTTACTAATTGGTCGCCAGTGATTTTTTTGATGATATATCCATGCCTGTAATTTTTCGGATGATATTTTCATGCTCACGTATTTTTATAGTTTATTTATACCTCCCCCACTCTCTCCCATCACAGGACGTTAGCAGCCGTGAAAATCATTGATATTCATGACTCCCCGTCCAAAATTTGATAATTTTCATTTTTTTAACACGTTACTGAGCCGCTAGATAAAAATGGTGTTGGGATTGCTGCGGAGTATATTCACGTGATCATAGTTACAACTATTAAGTTTGTCACTTGCATAGTTTCTTATACCGTAATGCTGGCCAGAACAACTCCGTTTTAAACTTTGGTTGTAAGATTTTGTAAAACTTTCAAAAAAAAAAAAAAAAAAAAATTGCTCGACAGTTTTGTATGAACTAATTTATATTTTAAGTGATTCAACAATAGTGTAATTATTATTAATGTTGATTTTTATTTATTTTCTTTAAAAAAAAGGCTGCTGCTAAAATAGATACATAATTACGAATACATAACTAAACATATTCAACTAGTTATACACATCCTATACGAGACCCACCTTTCAAAGTGATCGAGTAGACAGTGACATTGTCGCAATACCGGGATCAACGAAGAAGTTAAATATTGAAATAAAAATTGAAGGGAATGAAATATAAAAATCTAAAGAAAACAACCCAAAGAAGATCCGTATTTTACTTTCAACCGAAGTTGCCATCTGTTAATACTGTCAAGGATTCTAAATTGTTTGGATTGTGAATAAAGTAGTAATATATTTCTACTGTATACAAAAAAAACATGAATTACTGATAAAAAGGCAAAAAAAGAAAAAAGAAAATTATTTAGCATTAGACGGTCCAGCGATCAGGGAGTCATCATCGAAACCTGTCGACGGACGCGTTTTTTTTTGTGAGTGTGAGAATCAGTGATAACGTATTACATCTATTCAGTCGTTGTTCTAGTTTTTTGGTATTGTCAGACATATCTGTTCGTGATGTTGTTTTCCATCGTTGATGAGCTTCAACGGTATTGAGGTATTTTCTGTAAAGATTCTACATTCCTCTTCCAGGCGTTCGCAAGCGTCTGGTTTCTTAATAGTTTGGCGACGTTTAGCAAATGAGTACATCTTTTTATGATAATGATTTGGAGATTCATGAGTTTTTCGGTGAATGCTTCACGGCGCTTCGAGTTTCTTCACACTCGTGCCGTGTTCTAAGGCTTTTGTACGTATGCGTCGATCAGTGATTGAGACTTTCTCTGCTTTGTTCTTTTCAGCTTTTGCTTTATTAGCAATCATTCTAACACGATGAAACCATTGAGATGAACCTGGAGCATAATAAGTAGTACCGCCACGTGAATATAACGGGTGTGGAATATATGGTAAAAGTTCCTGAGGAACGTCAACATTTTGTGGTAAAGGATCAAATTATCGGTAATATGAGGTGATGATTAGTTTTGAGGAAGATGAACATCAGAAGTTAATGGGAAGAAAATAATTCTGTGTCAAATGTCAATAAATAGTAGAGGTAGTCAGGTAGATTAGGCATTTTGGAAGAGGAAGCAGTAGGTTCTATTATGTTCGATTTCCATTTACTTGAGGAAGATCGTGTCATTAGAGGTTCATCGAGGATTAATTCCTCGAGTTCTTCTGCTGTATAAGTTGAGGTCGTAGCCGTACTTGGAATATTCCTATTGGTAATCATCTTTCGATCACGCGAACCTGGTTTGATAATAAAGGAATCTTATACGGATATTGGCTCTGAGCATCAGATGGTGGATTTATGTTAGTGTTTTTTAAATGTTGAATTGGTTTGACTATATGTTATGATTCAAAGAAGGGAAAACGATGTTTTTTTGTTTGTCGTCTAACGTCGTAGGAGCGTTAGTTTTCCGAGTTTGAAGGTTCTTCTACATTTTCTTTGGAAACGATCATATTTTTTTTACTAGTTTGGAGATTGTCACTAGGAGTATGTTGAAATTTCAATAATGCTTTTTAATACATATATCTACTTCCTTTTGAGTATACATATTTTTGTCCATTAGCTTAATATTTCATTTGATAGGATATACCTAAACAGCACGAATAAATGTGTTGTCAAAATAACAAGTTAGCGTGAGAAGTTTTGTTATTAGGCGTAGGAATCGTGTCGGAAGGAGTAGGTTTTAAATGTTGTTAAAATTTTGTGTATGAAAAAATTTTTTTTGATGTAAAACGCAATTGCGTCGAACATGTAACATTATAAAAAGACTAGGAATGTTACAACAATTGATCGAATTGTAAAAAGGAACATGAGAGAGATTGGATGAAACATCATCATCATATACTAATATACTACTTGAGCCCCAAGCAGGTGTTCATAAACAGCTTGACATGGCGTAAAATACCGATAACGTTTGTACGAAAAATTGAAAAAAGTATTACGTTTAATTTACTTTAGATTCGTTTGAGCACGTGACTTAATGATATCAATCCGCGCCTAACGCCTGTTGAATACGTCGTGGTAAAACTTTTTGTAAAGAAAAAAATACTAATTTGGTATTTTCGATCTGCTAACTCGAAAAAGAAACTTCTTTGAACGTATGATTTCGTAGATCATCGATCTGTTCGGTTTGGTCACGTGAAATTTTTTCAGGTAGACGAGGGGAGAATTTTTTGATGGAGGAAGAGTAACAGGGTTTGAAAAAGACATAATAATGAGTATAAAGTGAAAAAAAAAGACTATAAAAATATATTATGTGGAAACAATGAAATTATAGTAAATAGGGTGAAATGGTTACGCAAAAATGAAGGAGAAACTCTTTTAAGGGTAAAATGTAGAATGGGCATTCGTATATACTATGAGGTATGGAGTGTAAAATATCCGGACTTGGTTCGGTTTTAAGCGAGGTACAATGTAAATATTAAAGTTTAAAATTTCTGCTGCGCCATTTTATGAAGGAAATAATAATTTTACGCAGGTGCGTTCAAATTTTAAACCTTTTTATGAATTTTGAAAATTGCTAAAAGAGTTTTTCCAATTCGTTCAATTTCCAAACAGTGTGACTTCACGTGAATTCGATTTGTATGCCAGTGACCACAAATTTTTCATAGTGCGTAGAAATATTGTCCTTCGCTTCGCTCTGAACAATGAGAAATTGGTTATCGATGGACTGCTTATATTGTAAAAATTTCCATATAAATAACTAAATTTAATGAAACATAATCTATACATATTGCACTAAATGATTATTTTTTAAATAAATAGAATTTTCTTGAATTTCCATAAATTTATGAACAAATACTCGATAATTCATTTATGCTTGTTAAGCACAACAAAAATTATAAAAATTCATCTGGTTTATTTTTTCTAAAAAAAAAAAAAATTGATACTGTAATTCTCTGGAAGGGCAATAATATGAACGTTTATCAATTTATTTTGCTACATTTATAAAGCTCACATGGTTAATGAACGTTTGTCATCTTAAATTTGTATTTATTGTGCATTTTATTTTAAAATATAAAAATTTTCATCCGAAATTTCACATTTTTTGCATGTATAAAAGTTGTACGAAAATTAAACAGTTTGCAATAGTTTCGATCAAAAAAAATGACAAGCAAATAATCAATTTACATTCAACAAATGACAAATTTACATTCATTAATATTTTGTATTTATCCAATTTACGTTCCATTGCTATATTGTTGTTGTTTTGTAAATATTAAATTTAAATTTAACGATTATGATATTAAATGAAATTGTTTTTTGAGCTTTATACATATCTTTTACCTTTTACCGAGTCTTTCATATTAATTATTGCTGAAGATTAACCGTCTCCTTTTTCTTGCGACCACGTTTAATAGTGTTTGTGGTACAATGTGAATCATTGTCATTTATCTACAAATTCTCTTTCTTGAGGCCACGTTTAGATATACTTGTAGCACATCAGTAGTCAAAATGGTTAAAATGATAAAGAAATGGAAACATTAATGTCAGTTATCATTATAGATTCAGGAACAAATAACCGAAACAATACATCTTTAAAATTGAACTCAGTTTTCGAATCAAGAACTGGCAATTGAAATGACTTTACATTTCCAAGAAAGATTCTTTCAAGACCGAATCCGACTTTATTGGACATAATAGTCGAGATGATACGATTTTAAAGACAAAATTCAAGATCTCAATTGGACGTCAATGGTCAAGATGATTCAAGACAAAATTCAAGAGCGCCAATAGTCAAGATGATGACTATTTTTCTTCAAGACTGAATTTAAGATCTCAATTGGGAGATAATAGTCAAGATACTCATCACCGATTTCAACAATAATTTTAATCATTTGTTCACACAGAAAATTTTCTGAAATATCAATAGCATAGTAAGGTCTGAATAATATCCTTTAAAATTAGGTACTTGGTACCTTTTATAAACTATTCTAATATCTTGCTAATAGGACTCCACCCACTTTCTTTAAAGAATTGCATGACTCTAATAAAAAACCCATTTTAATAAACAAAATTATTATTAACGTTTTAATTAAATTATTAATAGGCTTTACTATTATAATGTTTATTATAGTAGATTATAGAAGAGTAAAAAAGGAAAAAAAGGAAGTATTGTTAACGTAAGACAAAGAATCAAAGAATAAACTTTTTTATGAAAAAAATTTTGACGTTAAATTTATAGATTTAAATGATTATATTTCTATTTTTAGGTTTCGGACATAGTTTCGGATTTCGACCAGGGTAAACTGAAACTATAACGAAAACTAGGGGAGTTTCGATTATAAGTATAATTTGAAATTTGAGTGAACATTTTTTTTAAAAAACTTTAAATGACCTTTTTAATTACTTATTTAGGGTTATGATACAATTTCTACTATTGATTCAACTATCAAATCAGAAGAGACTGATGATAGAGTAATCTAGTATCTAGAAGAAATAGAAAAAAGAAAAGAAGGTACTAACTAATTTATTGTTTATTATATTTAAATTGTCAATGTAATTTTTATTAAATTTTTTTTTTTTAAAATATTCAATTAGATTAAATCTTATCTTCAGGTTTATATTCTGGATATTGTTAACTGCTGCTTTGGAATAACTCAAAGATTATATGATGGTTTTAGATTATTGTGAAAATGGAAATTTAAGAAATTATTATTTAAATAATTCTAATGATCAAGAATTGCAAATGGACTTTTAGGTATAAAGACTTCATTCAGTATGATGGGTCTATGTATATAAGTGTATATAAGTGATTTAGGAACGTGACAACCACCAAATTATACCCTATAAAAAAATTGGATACGTCTTTTATAAAGTTTTCATACGATTTTTTTCCTTAGAAATAACGTATCTTAATAGGATACGGAAAAATGCACAATTCCGTATCACTAAAAATATGGTTTGGATACGGAATTTGCACGGGATTC
>QZLH01000986.1:15822-27852 GCA_003833135.1 Oehlia diaphana | reverse complement strand
ATTTATTATTTAAGATCTTTTTATTACATTACATAAGTTTTAACACAATACTAGTTAATATTCAAGGTTGTTGCTTATTTTCGGGTATTAAATATTTTAGGAGTTGCTTATTTTCGGGGGTTGCTTATTTTCGGATGAATACGGTATATATATAGTAGAACGATAAAAAATTAAGATCTTTAAATTAAAAAATGCCAAGAAATGCAATCCCCTTGAAAGAAATTGGATAATAAGATGATCCATTTATTTAATTTTTTCTCTTAAAACAAATGTAACTTACCGATCGTACCATCAATATTTTTATCGATCAAAAATTTTTTTTTCGTATATGAGAATTTTTTATGTTATCAATTTCAATCACTTTGAAAACGGCAATAATGAAAATCTTAATTTTTCATCTCTCGCGAATTGCGAATTAATTGTTATTGCATGGAATAATAAGTTCAAAATTCTAAAGTATAAAGCATATCAATATTAAAGTTAAAATTATTTCATAATATAGTTGTCGATTTCTATTATATTTTGTTGCATAAAATCTTATATATAGCATGACAAGGTATCTATTAATTTTCCTCAGAGAAAAAATGGTTGAAAAATATCTTTAACTTTATTCCTCTTGAACAAATGGTTCAACAAATAAAAGAATATAAACGTAAATTAACAATGTCGACCGAGAACATGGAAGGGTAACAGGTTTTGTTGCAATCTTTACAATATTATAATTATATAGTAGAGTGAAATAAAGTTGTAAATTTCGAAAGAAAATCAAAAAATTTTATTGGATAATTTTTGTACAACAAAATCTGACCGGAATAACGGAAATGAACAGACCACCAGTTTTTAACGTTCGGTTAGGTAGTAACAGAAAGATAAATAAGGATCGGTAATAATCAGCAAGATAATATGACGTTAAATATCAAGTGGTGAAATAAATCGGATAATGTGTACGCAAATAATGAGCAATCAGTAAATGAACAATGAAGTAATTAAAACGTGTATATATTAATTAGTTGACAATCGAAAAAAATAAATTGTGTATAGATAATTAAACTATATGTAACGCAAGATACTAATGAACACTGTAATCAAATAAACGAATTGTAAGAAATCGGAAACAAATAGGCAGGGTTTATTAACACTTAAATAAAATACAATATTACTGCCTCTGTCGGCGCTCTGTAATATTTGTATATCTATCTTTTTAAAAATAAAACCATACACTTTTTTCAAAACCTCCACGATCGGTCGTATATATATCGTCTGAAATCTGGTACTAATTTGCTTATCGGACAAATTTTCCATCCGGCCAATTTTTCCTTCCGGTCAAATTCACCGATCAGACGATTTTGCCTGTTTACAGCTGTTTTCAAATTATTCAGACAAAGTAATATTTTGAACCCAACATCCGGTCCAGTATGTTGGATATCGGATTGTCCCATGATACTTGCTTTGTTTATGATAATAGTTAAAATAGTTAACCGTAACTCGTTGATATAATTTATTGATTTATAATTTCATATCATATTTATATTTATTTTTTCCAAAAATATATGTGTGTATATATATATAAATGTCAGACTGCATCTTTAACTTATAGTCCTAATATTTGTCCGATATATTTAGTTTGTATAACTTGTGCAAACACCCCAAGACTCTTATAAAAAATCAAGAGATCTCTTTGCAAACCAATTACAAAGTGGGTATATAAAATGTAAGAAAGCAATATATTATACCTTTCTTGAATGGTTTAAAGTTAATGTACCTACTATACTTAAAGCTCCTGAGAGTTTAGATTTTGCTAACATATGCAAAAGCTGCATCAACAAATATGAAATCAAAACAACAAAGAAAACAAATATAAATATCTTAGGTTAGTCCAATAGTTATATCAGAAGGTGAAATTCTTACCACCGGGTAACAGAAGGAAATATAAGATTGGTTAATAATCGCAAGGTAATATGTCGTTAGTTATCAGGTGTTAAAGTAAATCGGTTAATGTATGCAAATAATGGAAAATAGATAATTGAATAATAATAAATTAATGATAACGTGTATATGATATCAATTAGTGAAAGTAAACCATGTATAAATAACAAAACGATATGTAACTAAAGGTCAATATAGGTTAATGAACACTTTAAAGAAAAAAACGAGTTGTAATAAATTGGAAACAATCGGGCGGTTTATTAACAATTGAACTAAATACGAATATACGATATTTACTTCCTCTATCGGCGTTCTGTAATATCCGTATATCTATCTGTTGAAAATAAAATCTATACTAAACTTAAACTGAAAAAAACCTCTACTAACTAACTAATCCAACTGCACCTCCAACAACGGTCCTTTTTATATTTTTTAAAAATTTGGTGCAAATCGATGTCTTTCCAGAATTGCCACCCGGCTAATATTGCAGTTGTGGTGATCTGGGCACATTTGTCTATACAGCCACCTGATATTAAAAAATATATTATTCATAAAATAAAAACAGAGATTTATTCGGTTATAGATGAAAATCTTTATTAAATTGTTCTTATAAATCATAATACATAGATATATAATTAGTATTTATAAATTTTATACCGCAAAAGAAAATTGTAGTCTTTATTTAAAATGAGTAGTAATTCCCTCAGTAATGCAATTGAATTATCTATATGTTTATATCTTTAATTACTCCTTCAATCTTATATTTATCGACCAGTTTCATATATGAATCAGTTTGATAAAGATAATACTCAACTAAATGAATGGAAATTGCAGATCGTCCCTTCCATTTTTCAAAGAATGCTTCTAAAGTTTCTAAAGAAAACCTAATACCATGAGGAATTCCTATTTTTCTTAGATTTGTTGATGCTTCTTTAATTAACACATTTGATAAGTAATCCCCATATTCTAAACCCTTCCCTTTTTCATATTCTTCTTTAAAATATAAAGATCGTAAATTCTGAATTCAATAAAGTAATTTTCCAATAATGGAAACATAGGAATTGTTAAATATTCAATTAAAAAACAATTTTCATAAATTGTACGAATAAAATTAAGAGAATCATCATTAAAGGAATCTTTTTCTATACAAAAATGATTGATCTTTAATTCTCTAAGAAATAAGCTATTTTTAATTATGTAATTAACTTGGTAAATATATATAAAATCAATTTCTATAAACTCAAGGTTACGATAAGCCACCATTTCCAATTTTTTATTAAAATCATCATTATTTGACAATAGAGGAGAACTAATTTTTAATATTTTTATATTATGAAGTTCTAGGAGTGCGTCTTGTAGAAATGTATAATCACCATCATCATGGTAATTATCTAATGAATTATCAAACTGAAAATGATTAAGAGTATTTGCATGCTTCTTTAATGCATTAAAAATTTCTGTATAAGGATCTTCCAACATTTCCCAATAATACATGTCATTTTCTACTTCAAATTCATCTACCCATTCAAAATATTTCAAATTTTTTTGAAATTCGATTAATTTAGTAGTCCCAGGATTAGCTTTTAAGTTTTTATTAATAATGATGATGCTTTGTATTTGTTGACAGATATGTGCTAATCTGTAAAAATACTTAGGATTAATCAATGTGTGACACGTTAATTCACAAAGTGATTCAAGGCGGAACTTTGCTTCTGGAAGATGTAGTATATCATAGGTGCCACATATATTTAAATACTTTATTTCTGGACATTTCTTCATCAAGAAACTATAAATTTCCTCTTTCAAAAGAAATCGATTATATTCTGATCCAATGGAAATTATAATATCTATAATTTCTATATTAATACTCTTACAGAAAGACAAATAATCAAATGCAATTGATTGACCTGGAATGTTGATTTTTTTCTTTGCGAAGAATTCTTTAATATCGTTGGACAAGTAAGAAGTAAGAATAGAATATAAAGAATTTTTATTATAATATTTTATAGCATAGCGCCAGGGGTTCCTCCATAAAATTGGAATCACGGTTTCACACCAAACTCTGTTAACCATTAAGCATGAAAAAAGGAATTTTGGATTATCACGTAATTCCTCAAATATCAAGAAAAGAATATCTTTATTAAGTTTGGACATTTTTCTTTGAAGGAAAAAAAAAAAAAAAATAGGGGGAAATAAAAATAGAATACATATTTATATAATTTCCGATGTACGACCATTATGTTGATCGACAATGTTTCACCAATGTACAGATTAAAAATTGGAGCTTAAATAATGTAGATATTCGATCGATACTTGATATCTATTTTATGTTAAAAGGTTCAAAAGAAAAATAAAATCCGTAGAGACTATTTTTATTTTCGAAATCAAATCTAAAATTTGTAGTTAGTTAAAATAAAATAAAATAAAATAAAATGTGCAGTAAGCGATTCCTGCAAGTTTATTTAAAGTGTTTTTTTTTTTTGCGTAAGACAAGTATTTAATTTATTGTGCATTGATTATTGTTAAAGAGATCAGTAATACAGGATCATGTGCGCATGAAATAATTAACAATTATATTTTTGCTAAGCTTCCGTTTGTTATCTTATCACTAAATATCTAAAAATAATTAAATATCACGTGACATTATCGTTCTGTCATAATAGCATCATAAATAAGCTTTCTATAAATTTCACTTTTATATCATTTAAATGACTTATATATAGAATTCCCAAAAAAGTTAAATGATCCTTTATTGAAACCTTTTGATAAACAAAACAAAAAAATATAAAAATACAGTTATAATTTAATAAATAAAATCTCAAAATTCCTAGAACTATATATTTCTTTTGTTAAAAAACTATAATGCCCAATAAATTCTAGAATATTTATTTATATATTTTGTTAAACACTGTACCTATTTTCATTTCAATAAATCAAAAGTTATTTTTGAACTGTACTATAATCCATCAATATAATTGTTAAATCTAAACTGTTGCTAAATTTTTTAATTCATTTTTTTCTTGGTTTAATTCTAATCTCAATTCATTCAAATTCTTTCTTAATGAATTTATATCTTCTTCCATCATGCTAGAATTTTGGTTCCTTCCTGAGAATTTGTAGCAAACTTAAAAATTTTGTATTTATCAAGATTGAAAGAATTCAACTTAAGAATATTTTCAATTATGAGACTAACTTCCAACTCTTTATTTTCCTGAACCTCATTCTTTAAGGAATAATAATTTTTGTTCAGCTCTAATAATCCATCATTATATTTTACAAGAGTACTTTGAAATTCATTAGTATATTTGTCAGTCAATTTGGAGATTTTTATATCTCTGATAGAGCCTATAGTATTTCTTTCCTCATTAATGGAGCTTTCTAAACGATTACAGCAATTTTGTAGCTTTTTAATAGCTTCTTCTCGTAAAGTTAGGAAATTACCCTTAGTTTTCAGAAAATTATTAACTTAATTGAGAATCTGTTTTTTTCTTTTGGCATCATAAGAAGCTAAAGTTCTTGATATTTCTTGTCGAAGTTCATTCATCTCTTTTTGTTTAGCTTCTTTTTCTTTATGAATTTCCTTAGTAGTTTCTCCACTAGTTAATTTATTTAATAATTCCTTTTGAATTTTATTCAATTCTTTTTCTTTGTCTTTTAACTGCTTAATACACTCTTGATCAAGAGTAACAAGTTTCTTTTCTAATTCATTCATTTTATCATCTTTTATCTGTAAAGCTTGAGTTAATTGCATTTTGATTTGTTCTTCAATAATCAATTTTTGTTCTAATTGAACAATTTCTTTTTCCAACTTGGTTTTCAATTTAGTTGTAAGCTTTTGTTCTAGTGAAAGACCTTTTACCATATTGTGTAACCTGATCTTTTATTGCTCTTTTTGTTCAGTTAAGCTTTCTTGCTGAGATTTTAATTCTTGAATAATAATTTCTGCTTGGACTAATTTATCTTGCTGATTATTTTTTTCTTGATTTAACTGACTGATTTTGTTTTAACTGTTCAGTCAACTTACCATCCAATCTTGCTTTTCACTTTGCAGGTTTGTAATTTGGCTTTGTAAAGCACTTTCTTTTTCTGCAAGTTCTTAATTTTGTAAAGTTGGGTTTTGTTGTAAATTAACTAATTCCATTTGAATATTTTCTAATTTGTTTTGAGAATTTTGATATTTTTGTTTTAATTCAAGAAATCCTTGAGAATCTTTTAGAATCTCACTTAATTCTTTACTAGTAAAATCAAGTAAATGACTTGTATAGCATTCTTTTGGATGAGATTTTACAATAAGGTTATTATGCTCAATTGGTGCATTTATAAATTCCATGATATTGCTTTTTAATTCTTTATTAATATATTTAATTTTCTTATTTGAAGAACAAAAAATCCAATTTTTAATAATATTTAAAACTTCTTTAGAAGATAACCTTTTTAATGGATCTTCATCTCAGCATTTTTTCATTAATTCCAAATAACATTGTGGAGTATTTTCAATAATTTCAGGACGTTCACCTTTACAAATATTTAAAGCAAGTTGAAGATCATGTACTTTATCATTAAATGGTGGAATTCCAGATGCAAATTCCCACATAATCATAGAAAAACTATTATATCACTAGCTTGAGTATAAGGTTGACCTCTTAAAATTTCAGGTGCTATAAATGGTAAAACTCCATAGATATTACTTTCTTTTAAAAAAGATTTTGCAAGTTGGTATAATCCAAAATAATTACTAATAAAAATCTTCTTCATATTTGTTACATAAAATATTACCATTATGAAAGTTGTAATGATTAAGATCTTTTTCATGAATATCATTAAGACCCTTAATAATTTGATATAAATAAAATAATTTTTGTTCCCAATTTTTTGTTATTTCTGTTAAACATCTTTTTAAACTACTCTTATTTGTATACTCTATTATTAATACATAATTCAAAGTATCTGGATCTTTTGTAAATCCATATATTTTAATAATTTCATTTGAATCAATAATTTTCCACTATAAAAAATAATACTTAGTTAATTAGTATAAATAAATTATTTTTTTTTTTTTAAAAAAAAATAATATTTAATCATACATTATTTAAAAATTCATTTAAACTTTCATCTGTATTAATAAGATAATCAAAATATTTGAGAATTACTTCAATACTATTATATTTAGCTTTATATATAGTACCAAATTCTCCTTTATCAAGATATTCAATATTTTCAAACTTATCATAAGGAATCCATTATAATTTATTTTCAGAAATAAATTGATCCATAATTTCACTTCCACTAGTACCAAATCTTAAATATGATTAAAATGAAATTATAATTATATTAAAATCAAAATTTAAAATAAATCTACAATTGAAAATATAATATTAATTATACTTACTCTAATTAAAATTATAAGATTTTAATATAACAAATAGTTAATTAATTTAAATTTAAATAAATAGTACTTATAACTTACCAACTAAAATAAATTACCAAAATTTTTAAAAAGATTATATAGTTATAATAAATTAATATAAAAATATAGGATTATCATAATTAAAAATGTGATACTTACATGCTAATATATATATTTTAAATGATTTTTAATAATTTAGTTAGTTTAAAAATTATATGTAAATATTATATAAGTGTAATAAAATTAAATAAATAACATACTCCCTATATTATTAAATGAATGATTTTTTAAATATAGAATTTAGTTAGTTTAAATTATATGTAAATATTATATAATATTACTATAGAATTAAACAAATAACATAACCTACCAACTAAAAGAAATTACAAATATTTTTTAAATAAAGAATCATGTAATTAGTTTAAATTATATGTAAATATTATATAAATATAATAGAATTAAATAAATAACTTATAACTTACCAACTAAAAGAAATTACAAAATAATTTTTAAATAAAGAATTTAGTTAGTTAAAATTATAGAAATATTATATAAATACTACAATAGAATTAAATAAATAGCTTATACTGTAACTGACCAACTAAAGAAATTACAAAATAATTTTTAAATAAAGAATTTAGTTAATTTAAATCATATATAAATATTATATAAATATAATAAATTACTTACGATCTAAAATATTTAAATGAAGAATTTAGTTAGTTTAAATTATATGTAAATATTATATATATATAATTGAATTAATAAATAACATACTCCCTATTAGTAAATAAATAATTTTTTAAATAAAGAATTTTGTTAGTTTAAATTATATGTAAATATTATATAAATATAATAAATTACTTACGATCTAAAATATTTGAATAATTTTTTAAATAAAAAATTTAGTTAGTTTTAAATTATATGTAATTATTATATAAATACAATAGAATAAATAACATACTCCCTATATTAAATAAATAATTTTTTAAATAAAGAATTTAGTTAGTTAGTTTAAATTATATGTAAATATTATATAGAATTAAATAAATAACATACTCCCTATATTATTAAATAAATAATTTTCAAATAAAGAATTTAGTTAATTAAATTATATGTAAATATTATGAAAATATTAATAAATTACTTACGTTCTGAAATATTTGAATAATTTTTTAAATAAAGAATTTAGATAGTTTAAATTAGTATATGTAAATATTATATAAATATAATAGAATTAAATAAATAGCTTATAACTTACCAACTAAAAGAAATTACAAAATAATTTTTTTAATAAAGAATTTAGTTGGTTTAAATTATATGTAAATATTATATAAAATTATAAATACAATAGGCTTAAATAAATAATTTATAACTTACCAACTAAAAGAAATTACAAAATAATTTTTTAAATAAAGAATTTAGTTAGTTTAAATTATATGTAAATACAATAGTATTATATAAATATGATAGAATTGAATAAATAACTTATAACTTACCAACTAAAAGAAATTACAAAATAATTTTTTAAATAAAGAATTTAGTTATATAAATATTATATTAATATAACAGAATTAAATAAATAACTTATAACTTGCCAACTAAAAGAAAATTTTTTAAACAAAGAATTTAGTTAATTCAAATTATATATAAATATTATATGAATATAATAAAATTAAATAACTTACCAACTAAAAGAAATTACAAAATAATTTTTTAAACAAAGAATTTAGTTAGTTTAAATTATATGTAAATACAATAGTATTATATAAATATGATAGAATTGAATAAATACCTTATAACTTACCAACTAAAAGAAATTACAAAATCATTTTTTAAATAAAGGATTTTGTTAGTTTAAGTAATATGTAAATATATAAATATTATATTAATATAATAGATTAAATAACTAACTTACACCCTGTAGCATTATTAATTAATAATAATTACAAAGTAAAGTAATTATAATCAATTAGATAAAATATTATAATTGTATTTTAAGTATATACAGTAACTTACAAATTGATTATTTAAATAAATATATTATTAGTTTAAATTATATACAAATACTTTTAATTGATATAAAATTAAATACTTACTTTCTATAATATTAGTAATTATTATTAATAGAAATTTAGTTATTTAAAATATCATGTAAAATACAATAAAATAAATAGCTATTAACTTACCAACTATAATATTAATAATAAAATAAATTATTTGGTTATATAAAATAATAGAAGTAAGTAATTTAATTATCATGCCGATTATACTAAGATAGCCTATTACTTACGAGCTAATATAGTAAAATAATTTTTAGAAATAATATAAAATATTTAAATTATATGTTTATAATTTACAAGCTGTTAAGTAATTTTCTTACCTTTATCTTTCTCAATTTTTGAAACTTGTTACATTATATTGCAAATTTGGTTTGAAAAAAATTTTAGAATAATTTTAATTTGTATCAGATATCTATATTCATATTATATGCTTTTACCTTTATCGTTACTTAGAGCCATTACTAAATAATTTTATTGGAATTCTTTCTAAAAAAATAGGGTAAATACAAATGAACGCCTTTACGAGTATATATAGTTATTTGTGTAGTATTATCTATGCAAAATGCAGATACCAATTTTCAGGTTTTAGTTCCAGATATATTTAATTAGGCAACAGGAACCGTTAGAGCATCCGAAATGTCACTAAATTATAAAAGTACGACTTTCTTATCGATCATTGGCTATAAAGTTAAAACTAATACAGTACGTACTTGTCCTTATTTCACTGATTTTTACGATACTTCGTAATAATACATTAAACCATAAAAAAATTATTTTAATGTTGCAATAATATTTAAAATTTCTATTAAAGCCTTTATTTTTCAAATTAAATCTTAAATATAATGATCAATTTTTTTGCAGTGAAGTATAATTTCATTTATTCCTTAAAAGCCATGCTCAAGAACTTTTTTCGAGATCAATTACCTGAATAGGACCCCGAGCTATATATAGAAAGGTCAGGTTCTGGTTATTTGCTTAGAATGAACTGAAAAAAAAAAAAAATGTAGATCACTTCCATTTGTGGACAATACCGACCAGCATTACATAGTGCCGTCCCTGTGATAAATGTGTACCGATCTCCTCTGACCTATATATTTATAACTCGGGTCCTACCCGAATGCTAATTTCCTGAACTGGACATTTCCTGAAATATACAATCCCCGAATCCCTATTTCCCGAACTCTGAAATTCATTCTCTAAATGAAATTTTTCAAGATGGTGAAAATAATATTAAATGAATTTTTTTTCTATAAAAAGTTAAAGTCAAATAGTTTAAATAATAATTTTTTTTTAAAAAAATAGTTCTTAAAAACCTATTTAATTTCATAATTTGATTTGATTTTTAAATATTACATTCAATAACTAAATATATCTGAATGTGCAATTTCCTGAAACATATAACAATAAACTGTATTTTTAAATTTATTGCATATTAGTTATATTAATTTATAAATATTGCATCATAATTCAATATATCTAACAAAACACTTTATCTATCTATTATTTACCCTCAAAAAGTTCGCGGGGAATTAAAAAATAGAAACATACGAATAAAAGTACGTAAAATATTTGTAGATGAATCTATAAAAGTTGTTACACGAATAATGATTACATCAAAATATTTTTTACGTGATAAAAAGTTTTCATATTATTTATTATTAAGAAAATAATTTTAATAAAGTTCATACAAATTTTTATTATAAAAAGAAAAATCAATGAATAAATAGATTTTTAACAAAGTTACAAATAATAATAACTAAAAGCAAATAAATTTCATTGTCATGTATCATGTTTTCATTATTATTAAATTTGTTAACTATACATAAAGAGCAAACATAACTTACTGAAAATATCAATGAGCGTGACTAATCTAGTTATTATTCGATTTTTTTATTAATAACAAATATAATTTGTTTCATGATAGACATTTATAAAAAAAAAAGTATCATAAAAATTTATTAAAGAAAATGATAATTATTTGATTTTTTTTTCAGCAATAAACAATTTTTTTATTATTTAATAATATATATATATATACATATATATTTTTATATTTTTCATAATAGACTTATTTATTTTTTGATCATATAAACATGCTATATTTTCTAAGTAAAAAAAATACAATCAAATACTATCTAATTTACATAACAAAAAAAATAAAATAAAAAATAAAAATCAAACAACTAAATAAATCGCGACACTGATTATTAATTATTAATTACTAGTACAAAATGATTAACCGGTCATTGGGCGACTTCTCAATATTATTTATACAATATAGTGGAGTTGAATTTTTCTAGATGTTTTTCATGGAGAAAAAAAAAATAAAAGAAGTTTTTTTATAAAAAAAAAAAAAAAGGTTTAAAAAAAGATTTTTACTTCAAATCACCGGGGTGATCATCACCGTTGGCCAGAATTATCAATTTTTACTGGCACTATATTTTTTAATGTTGGTCAATCATCATAATTTCAATCACTGGTGATCATCACCCCGGTGATAGTTAGAAAAATTCTTATATATATTTGACAATAATTTAATAATGTTCGTACATATTGCCTATTTATTGGCTAACGATCATGGAGAAGCCCGTGCCGATCACACATATAACAATCATCCTTAATAAAAATTAGCCC
>QZLH01000984.1:8198-48720 GCA_003833135.1 Oehlia diaphana | reverse complement strand
AATCAGTCACGAGTTAATTTATAGTCTATTATTGTATAAAAATCTAATTTTATTATGTATTTGTAATGATTTAAACAGTATTCATTTATTATATATATCATCAATAAAGCTATTCAATAAAATGTAAAAAAAATACAGTGTGATCCTATAAGGATATATAATAAAATGAATTCCTATAGATTACCATATAGAATTGTTGTTTTGAATTTTTTTAATTCTTTTATCGGTACATATTAATTTAATTTTTGAGAAAAAAAATTATTTTTATGAACTAAAATATATTTATTTTCTAATTTGATATTAGGTGTACTTTTCTTTAGTAATTTCAGCTTATGCACGTAGAAAAAAGGAATGAATCATCCGGCCAAACTAATCATAATTTTGTGTAAATTAAAAAAATACATATATTTGTATTTTTTCTAAATTTCTGCGTTATTATAATGAGATAACACATTAAGCAATTATCATATATATATCGTATTTTATATATTTATAATAATAATTAGTAGGTGCCGAATATTTAATAATTAATAAAACCAGAGACTATATTATTTTTAAAACAAGATTATTTTCTTTAGATAATCGAATTGTAATTTCTCTTCTTTGTCGTTACATTTATTTTCACGGATGACATATGACTTGTAACCGTTCTAGTCATAAAATCAATACAATGAATATGACCATAATACGATAAGTAATACATTATGAAATCTAATATATACATATATATATATATATACTGTATATATAAAATAAAACAATACATTTGCCACTTTGTTTCAACTCGCATAAGCCGAGATCAACATGTCTTGTAAAGGACACATTCCACTCAGCCTCCGGTTAATAATCAAACGTAATTAATTCCAAGATTGGTTAATCAAATAACTTTAAGCCTAAATTAAAAAAGAAAAAAAGAAGAAAAGAGCGACAGAAAAAAAAATCGAAATAAAAAAATACTAGTTAAAACAAGTTATTTTAGTACCCAATACGATAATTAAAAATCATGTGATTTAGCCATTGCGTCATCTAAATCTTATTTGTCTTTATTCACCCATAATTCCGTGGGGAATTCAGCTAGTAAACCGGTCTGGATTATCATCATCCCAGGAATTATGGGGTGAAAAAATTAGTAACCATCTATAGTAGATTCATCATATGCATCTGTTTTAAGATACATTATTGTACTACTTTAATGAACAATTAGTAAGATATGACCGTACAATAATTTCGTTTTTTATATCTTTGAGAATAAAAAAAAAATTTTTTAAACAATATATTTGGTTTATTTAAGCTGCATGGTAAAGTATAGCGGCGCCAAATAACGAAATCAAGATCAAATATAACGAACACATTATTTCATGTTTACTTTATAATTTATATTGTTCAATCATTTTTTTTCAAATGTCAGCAATTAAGAAAAATCTGTCATTTAGTATGTAACAATGTCGATAATTTTTATTTTACAGTAAATTTTAAAGAAAATTCGTTACTTATAATAGATATCTATCATATACAGTATACTGCTTAAGATACCCCAGGTATAATACAAAATATTTATATTTGATTTAAAAAATTATATAATACCCATGAGTATTTTGTGAGATACTTGGCCAAAATTAACCTAATTCTACCAGAATTAAAATTTTAAGCCGTATATTGTATTCAGGTGGGAATATTCTCGGGGGTATCTTAAGCAGTGTGGTGTATTATATAAAAACGCTAATTTTTATTTTACAAAGAAAATTTATGTACAGTCAAAGCTCCAACCATTTTCGTTCACTATAACGAATATTCACAAAAACGAAGGATTTCTTTATAGTGAACTTTATATTAATTAATACAATTAAAAAGTTTCTTTTAACAAAAGTATTTAATTTTTATTTAATAGACCAATGAATTATTTATAATTTCTTTATCTGATAATAGTTCTATTGACATTTCATAGTATGATCTTGTAAATTTAATTCCTTATACAAATAATATCAATAATAGAGTGAAATACCAATAATAAGTTTACTATAACGAATAAAGATTTATTAGTAAGTAGAACTAGGAATCACAATCATTATTATTTAGGAACAAATATCGCAAATATGTTAATGATGGAAAAAATGTAGGTCGAATTAATGTAATCACCGGTCCTAATGTGATTTTTTTTAATGTAACAGCTTTTTGACCAATAACATTAACATTTTACGTAAGTCGTATTTATAAAAAATAGAAAATATATTAAATCTAATAAAATTTGAGGCGAGCCTCTGATTCCTCAGACTCCCATTTCTCTGACTCTGATTCCTCTGGATCCCATCTTCTGATTCTGATTTCTCTGAACCCCAATCTTCTGATTCCGATTCTGATTTCTCTGAACCCCAATCTTCTGATTCCGATTCTGATTTCTCTGAACCCCATCTTCTGATTCCGATTCTGATTTCTCTGAACCCCAATCTTCTGATTCCGATTCTGATTTCTCTGAACCCCAATCTTCTGATTCCGATTCTGATTTCTCTGAACCCCAATCTTCTGATTCTGATTTCGTCTCTGATTCTGATTCCTCCTCTAAATCCCATTCTTCTGACTCCCATTCTTCTGACTCCCATTCTTTTGACTCCCATTCTTCTGACTCCCATTTCTCCAACTCCACATCTTCTGATTCTGATTCTTTCTGTTGTTGTTGCCGAGTTCAATAACTAATGTTTATTGAGTAATAAATACCTTTTTGGCATTATAAAAGAATATATTCAATTTAGTTTATAATAAAGGGTTTTGAGATCATTATAAAAGATGTGTTTACAGCAAGTCAGAATCTTGACATATGCGCGTAGAATTTTTAATTTATATTTATCTACGCGCGGCCAAGAATCTTGACATATGCGCGTAGAATTTCTAATTTTATATTTTTCTACACGCGGCCAAGAATCTTGACATATGCGCGTATAATAATAAAAATAAATTAACTTGATTTTCTTAGGAAAATATAGTGCCGTAAAAGAGCAACGGTTGTTTAAAAGATAAATGTATTTATTAAATGTATTTAATGTATTTAAAATTAAGAATAAATGTGTTGTTAACATTTTTGTAAATATTATATTATTTTTTTTTTTTAAAAAAAAAAACCTCTTATGAGTGATAAAACTTAGTCTTTCTGGGGACCTATTTATATAACATATCGTTGTACCATATTTTTCAACCCTATCACAGCATTATTATTTAGATTTTAGACAATAAAAAAAAAAAGATTATCTTAAAAACATTAATGAAAAAATTTTTTCTTTGCATGTTTCAAAATAAAAAAAAAATTCTAAACCAAAAAAAAAGTTTGTCAATGATAAACTGTTGTATTCATAAACTTAATCATATTGTACATATAATGCAAGATGTTTGATATTAATGTGAGAAATTTTGATCGTCACACGAAGATACATTTTTTTATCGCGCGTAAATCAATTGTTTTATAATTTACGCTAATATTATTCATGAAACAAAAATTTATTTCAAAAGAATATTGTCTATGAAAAATGTCATTCTTTTATTTACCGTAATACATTTTCAAATTGAGAAATTAACTGACGAAAAAATAAAATTGAATCAAATAATCGTGGAACATTCCATTTAATACAATGAAATGACAAATTTAGTAAATGGGAGATAGGGATTCTAAAATTATTGGTTCTTTAATCTTTAGTCAAATGATTAGAAATATCTTGCAGTATATGAAAAGATTGTTCAAACTGCAAATAATGTTTCACTACAGGAATTAAACTATTTTTTTTTTTTAAAAAAAAAAAAAAAAAATTTATTATTAATTCTCTAAGAGAAGGGGCTTAGCGAATATTTTTTTTAATCTACGTTTCAATCTGCTCGATTTGGACACATTTGGTAGATTTCTTAAGTAAATCTCCATGCAGATCTTTAAATTAATAGAATATTAATTTGGTATGCAAAAAGAAATCAAAGAATATTAAGGGGAAGTTTGATTGTCAAAAAAAAAAAAAAAAATAATAATATTAATTACATAAAAATTACACATGAGATTGTTGTTATCAAATTACGAATTTTTTTTTTTTTTTTTTTTTTTTTTTAATAATATTTTTAACATTTAGGGGAAAATAATTGTTTCTCGTTTTCAGAATTTTTCAACTTTATCAACTTTATTATAATAAGGAAGTGATCTAATTAAGTTATCATCCAAAGTATCAAAGATTGTTCTCAAAAAGAATCTATTTAAAGGTATATAAAATTTACATCAATTTTTTTTTTTTAATTTGGATAAAAAACGCTGATATCATGTGGCGCAATATTGTACAACCGTACGCAATCAAATAAGAATTTATCGAGAAATGGTTGCCTAAATTTTTTATTTTTTTTTTGCGTCCTGTACCTTACTATAGTAATTCGTAACAAATAATGAAAAAAAATAATATTAGTCTGTCAAAACAAAATCAAATTTAGAGAACACGAAAGTTTGTGAATAATTAATTACCTTAATAAGTCTAGTTATATGCGCGCAACATCCTGTAACATGTAATATCGTTAATCTGTATTCATCATATAAACATCAAACACCAAATGCAGGGTCCATATCCTTTTTTATTCATTTTATTCGACTTGATCTCTAAATGTGGATAACAGAATTCAAATTAATGGCTCTTTTATAATATAATGAAAATATTTGTTTACATTCTATAGAAATTAATAATCCATAATCTACATAAAATAACATGTGACAATTATATATATAGTTCAGATCTCAACTTTCAACTCCGGTTTTACTAATTAAAGAAACAGATTTTTCAAATAATTATGAAAGAGTGAAATTTTACTTTTACACAACCAACTTGGGGGTCTAGCTCAGATGGTAGAGCGCTCGCTTAGCAAGCCTATCGGCCTGTTGTGCGAGAGGTACTGAGATCGATACTCAGGTCCTCCAAATTCTTTTTTTTCAAAAACAGCTATAATTATTTTATAGCACCTGTTTATCAAATATTATCTATGATAATAAATGTCTAATCCAAAGCTTAATAATAGCTGGTGATATACTTGATATACTAGTACTTTCTCATACTAAAACTTAAGGTTCGTTAGAATTTTCAAATTTTTAGTAACGTATTTTTTTTTAATTTAATAAAGTCATTTTTTTCTTGTGCATATAAAAGAAAATACATCCCATTCCATTGTGACATGATAGCCGCCGAAGCTTAAGTTGTAATTATGGGTTAGTATTATATCGCGTGGTTGACGTAGTAAGGAAATTTACAGCGTAGTGGTATTTGAGTTCTATGGACGGTACGTTTATATTTAATAAATTTCCCGTTTATGAAATATGGTATGATTGTGCTTACTAATAATTAACCATATAGCATTATAAGGGTCTTTGGCATATGCGCCAATTCATAGAATTGGCCAAAAAGCATTACAAGGGTTTTTGACATATGCGCCAATTCGTAGAATTGGCCAAATTTAATATTCTCATAAAAATTTATTAATAGGAATTATGTTTCACAAACATCATTTAAACATGTGTTACATGTTCATATGATCCAGATTTATCGGAAAATAAAAAAAAAAATTTTCATACTATCTAAAATATCTTCAAAACCAACGATAATAACTACTTCTTTTCTCAACCACTTTTCAATCACTTTTCAATCACTTTTTTCGTTAAATAAACTAAAAAAGTTTGTAAGCATGTACAGTGATTATTTCTTAACTAGTAAGTAAAAGAAAAAAACATTAATACTTTCTATTCATAGGAATAAATTTTTTTTTTTTTATTTTTTAACTTTGATTCTTTTTTTTTTCTTTGTAGAAATATGTATAAATATAAGTGTAAGTTTAAATATAGGATTTTTGAAGAGTTTTTCTTTTTTTAAACAAGCTAATTTTATACTACTTATCTTTCATCTTTTTTTTAAGATTTTTATTAGTTATATTCCATTAATGTTTTATATAGAAAGTAAAAAATCTTTTAAATAAAGTGAACGGAATTCAAGACTCTTTTATAGAACATCATTTGGTAAGAAATACAATTTTTGAAAATTTTTATGACGAATTTTATGCTAGTGACTTAATCGTTAATTTCTCAGCATACATGCATGCTAAACGAATAATTTTATATTTATTTGAAAGGTTGGAACTTGCTCTATCTTAAAAACCAAAGATCATTTAGATTGGATAATTACATGTGAAGAATATTTAACGATCAAATTCAAAAATAGAATTTAAATATATTGGACGTATTTATTCGGCAACTAGTGATTCGTATTTTGCGATTTTGGATTCATTGGATAGATCTTGACTTCTTCTTTCGAATGAATATAAATTCATTCGTCTAGCATACATATACGTTAAGTTATTTGCATTTTTGTCACAAGAATTCTGTTCTGATTTTTAGTTTTTATATTAAAATAATAATTGTGTAACCAATTACGTCACTTGTATCAGCTAGTGTAGATATATCATTCTTATGTGATTTGGTGATAATTCCAAAAATCGGCCGAGATGAATAAACCGTTGAACGATTTTGATAAAGGATCACGAAGTGATCATCAAAAAATCTGTGAAATAGAGAAATGATTTTGTAAATTGTAAAATCAAGTTTACACTACTTATCATCATAAAAGCTTTTAGTTACCTTAGAGCCGAATTTATTTCATTTATTGCTTGTCGATTTGAATTTTTCTTAATGATTGAATTTTAATTTTTAATTAACATTAACTTCAATTGTAATTTAGGCGAGATGAAGTCCTGGAAAATATAAACATATTAACAGGCTCCAACATTACGATTATGATTTTTTTTATTTGTATTTATAACTTGTTTTAAATCTGATAGAACTGCTTTACCATCGGCCTAAATTAGGAGATCATCGTTGGTACCGTCTTAAGGCATGGGTCGATAATTTAGGCCAGTGGTAAGGTTTGGGACGTGGTCAAGTCTACAGTACATGGAGTAGAATGTAATAAATAATGTACAGAGTAGAACTACCGTCAAAGCTGGGTGTGGCGGTGGTGTGATCCTATAATGCTTGATAATGAAAAAATTGGTGCTGATGGTAACGCTTTTCTCGGACGTGATGTTGATCGACAAAAAAATTCTTTGGTAATTTTGATAGAATCTAGGTTTGTTCCATAACTGACACTGATCCATCTTTAGTTACATCCAATTAATAAGTTTCGTTGGAAATTAGAACCAGTTTTATTCTTATGAGTCTCCGTCTAGAGCTCGGGTCTGATTTAAATTAACCGGGTTACCGTTGAGAATGTTTAATATGGGTTTCAGCCAGAATTAAATCATTTTGACCGGAATTAAGAGGTAACACAAATTTTCAGTTAACTCTTTGCCAAATATTTTAATTGCTTCGATAATTTTTTTTTCACTTATTATTGGCTCATATATGTTAGATTTTTCATACGTGCTAAGCTTCTTTTTTAAACAGGAATACTTCTCGTATTCCATGGTTCCAGGCTAGTCTAGTTCCGGCGTTTAATAGAACCGATCAATTATGATCGTCTTTGAAACAATAGTAAAATCAACAATACTAAAATCAAAACCATATTAATATAACTAATTTGGGTTCCAAACTTTTTTCTTCTAAATTTTTTTTTTTTTTCAGAAATGTAACATATCTTTTAAATGTCTAATTTAACAAAACTACCGTATTTTCTTCACAAAAGAAAAAAATTTTAATAGACAATAATACTATGGCGACACTTATTAATTCAACCGAACGCATTTATTATCGAGATACTTATCTAGATAACTTTGAAGCTAAAATTATTGCAATTGGAAATGACGATGATGGTGAATTTGTAATTTTTGACAGAACCATTTTTCACCCTCAAGGAGGTGGTCAACCGGATGACCAAGGATATTTTAAATTAAAAGATAAACAATTTACTATCAAAAAATTATTGGCTCCACGAAATCCTGAATATGATCCTTATTTGATAAAGCATTATTATGAAAAAAGTGACTCTTTTAACATGGAGAAGGAAATTAATCAAACAGTCTTACAAGTAATAAATATGGAAACCCGTATTCTTTACGCTCGTTATCATTCTGCTGGTCATTTATTATCAAATGCAGTTAACAAGTTATACCCTGAACTAGATGGTTGTAATGGAAATCATTTTCCGAAAACAGCGTTCGTAATATTTGAAGGGAGTCCTTTACCCAATCTTCAAGGACTTAAACATAAAGTGAACGATTTTGTTAATGAGCTGATAAAAAATGATCTTCCTATTAAAACAAATTGGGAGGTTAAACCTAGGACTATTCAATTCGGTGATTTTAAATCTTACCCTTGTGGAGGAACTCATATCGCTAAAACTTCAGAAATTGGAATGGTCGTGATTCGTAATGTTAAGAAAGAGAAAGGAAGATTAAGAATAGGTTATGACGTTTACGATTAATTATTATCAGATTGTACAAATTTTTAGAATTTAGAACTCATTTAATAAATAACTCAAAATTATTGTAATCATAATCACGCTGTCGAACGGCGTTAACTCTTCATTTTCTATTAAATTTGGCTTATTAATTTAAGAACCAATTTTTCTATTGGTAAATTATCTAAATTTTTTTTTAAAAAAATTCTTTAAGTTCTACTAATCCGGCAACTCCTACGAAAGACGATGAAAAATGAAGCAAGTCACCTAATAATTTAAATAGATTTTTGAAACTTGAGTTTTCGATAAAAAATTATAGCTTTTCACATTGTGCGTTTAATACCTTATTTTTTAATTATTATGAAGCGTGGGTATTATTATTTAATTTTCATTTGTTGAGTAATTTGTTTTATATCGTCTCAAATTCACCATCTAACTTAACAAGATATGCAGTATTTTTAGAACAATAAAAATTTAATAAATTTTACCAATAACTGAATATAAAAATATTTTATTCTTAATTCGTACTTAATTCAGAGGGGGTTAATTACGGTAAAATATGGTGCGTTAGGTGCGTTAATAACTAGTATGTTTCCTTCCCGATTTATTGAACTTGTTTTCTAGTTCCCCCGATTTGATCCGATACTGGTTCAAACCGACTGACTACTTGAACCGCTCCGAACGGCGAACGGCCCTTTAGTCTTTACATCCTTAGTTGATTCGTGTATCACGAATTGTAGTTATACATATCGGCGGATTTAATTCACATATTAGATCACATGTTAATGCTAAGCCACCTCGTTCAAAACAATCCTCTGAGTGAAAGAAACAGTAATAAAATAAAATAAAGTCTAAATAAAATAAAAAAACAAAAAAAAACTTTTTGACCATAACTATTTAAACAACTTATTATGGCGTACCTTAAGTTATCAAATGAATTGCTATGATGTTAGATGTTTTTTATTAAGTCATTTTGTCTTAACGTAAAGTAAGATCAATAAAATTGATCTTTGGACGCTGGCGTAACGCAAACAGATTGATGCGCTAAATTCTCCTCTCGCCACACATAATACTGTATTTAACGTCATTATTTATATTTAAGTTAAAATCATTTGTGGTAATTTAGATTTATACTGTAATAAGGTCGCTCCAATTGATTGTTTGTTTAACGTCCAGAATTTATGAAGAGTTTTGAGGGTCTAACAAACAATATAACCTTTGGGAAAATTCGGGAAATTCTGGAAACCGATCGTAATTTAAATTTAGAGGGAGTATTTAAATATATTTATTACTATATGTTTAATAGAATCCAGATTTTTGAAAAAATAGAGGGGGGAGGGGTATGTTAAATTGGAGCGGCCTAATACGTTTTGAAGTAATAATTTATATTTAAGTCAAAATTTATATATATAAGACCGTACATTTCGCACAATGGTTGTCATTTTTAATTAAGGGTACAATAAAAACCTACACAAATCGCACCTTTAAGCCAGACGCTCAGATAAGTACCTATAATTAAAAAAAGATAAAAGAAAGAAATAAAAAAATATGTTATACACAAGTTCCATTACTTTCATGCACTCATCACAAAAAAAAAATAATAGTAGCATATTTTATAATCATCGGACCATAAAAAATTCCTTAGTAATCAAATCATCTAAAAATTTGTTGCGCTATTTTTTTTAAAAAAAATGAGTAAAGCGACTATTAGAACTATTAGATGTATTAGGAATATTAATTAATCATCAGATCATAAAAATTCTTAAATGTGTATCAGACCATTTAAAATTTTCCACGTAATATCAGTAAAACGGTTTTAATTTGATTGAAATTTATAATATAAATACCCTGCTTTTTACACTCTTTTTTTCTCAATTCAAACAAAGTTTACTATAACATAAATATTATATGGATAACGAAAAATATTTTAAATATTCTGAACAAAATGGTCTCTAATTGACTTTGACAGTTGGACATTGAATGATGTCAAACACTTGTTAAAAAAATTTTGGACATTGTGCCTTTTATAGTACCTTTACGAAAATCAAATTCAAAGCAAAAAAAAAAAAATAAAGAAAGCAAGTGAGCTTTTAAGCTCAAAATAAAAAGTAGGTAATTTTAACAAGTACAAGTGCGTCTACTGATTCTTCAAGAGGAATCGGTTATGTACCTTCCCCTTTAAACTTACACTTTGGCGGAATGACAAGCTGGCTTATCCTGTGCGAAGGAAATACTTTCTTGGCTGTTACTAGCTTGCCTTGGAGCTGTAGTATATCCTGTGTGAGGAAATATTTTCCTGGCCGTTATGGCTTGCTTTGGATGATGAAGATTTCTTCTGGCTGTGTCTTGGATTTCATTATTACTTACTATTTACATACAATATATTACGTAATACTTAGAATGATTTAAAGGTAAATGAACTCTTGGTCAATTAAAAAACATGATGAGAGTAAGTCTATTGAAAAGGAAGAGTGAACTTTGGTTCTGGAAAAGCACAAACTGGAGTTAAGAGAACAATCGGCCAAGT
This sequence comes from Oehlia diaphana, assembly GCA_003833135.1. Taxonomy (NCBI): domain Eukaryota; kingdom Fungi; phylum Glomeromycota; class Glomeromycetes; order Glomerales; family Glomeraceae; genus Oehlia; species Oehlia diaphana. The sequence continues at coordinate 37,806 of QZLH01000984.1, read as the reverse complement.
TCGCTTAAAAGTATTCAAATTGAAAACGGATTGAGAAATTTGGGTGGGTGGGCTGGGTCCAATAATTTGCATATATTTCTGTATTGAGTAGTTAGTAAATAATTATTTTTTTTAAAAAAAATGAACATGTATTCATAGTTTATAAATTTACTGAAGATTTTTATATTTCAAAACAATTATTATAATAAAGGTTTATGCATGTCTATAAATGAAAATACTATGTATATATATTTGTTTAAAAAAAAAAAAATTGAACAAAGTGAAAACAAAATTTTATGTACGCGCTTACGTAGCTTACGTAGTACCGACCGACGATCATTTTCACAAAGTTTGGCCGGCACTATGCATAGATTTGTTGGCGAAGTGATTACGTATAATTTATTTTTTAAAAAAATACTAAAATGGGAAAACCGCAGATTTTTATAAAAATAGGGGTAATATTGAAATTAATAAAGTGATCTTAACAGATAAAAATGATATGCAGCATATTCTTGACAACGTTGGAATACATGATCATCATCACTAGTAGTTTATCGACCCGAAGATTTATTAATTATGACGGGAACAAGCGTTCTCATTTAGCATTTTTATGAAAGGTTGCAATTGACTGTCTTCGAATTCTTTGTTTTATCAAAACTATTTATTGTACTGTACGTATTTACTTTTTATAATTATTGACCTAATCCCGTGTGACACAAACAAAGAAGTTCTACGTTACAATTTTTCAAAATAGAAAATTTCAATGAACTTATCGAAATACCAGATACTTTGATAATTTACTTAAATAGAACGATTTCGGCCCTATGAATATATGGAATATCCGAATATTTCATAGTAAATTAATTTACCTAAATAAACGGTCTCGGCCCTACGAATATAGTGCATATACGTAACACCCGAATGCTTTGTTCTCACACACGAGCTAAATATTAAAATATTATATTTATTATCACTCAGGAGTCAATTTGAATTTAACAATTAATTGATAAATATTTTTATAATATTTAATCAATATTTTGATGCACAGCATTAACAAATGTATTAAATACATTTATCGGAATAGATAGTGAACTCAACTTTTTCAAGAGTATTATAAATTTATTCTCTCTTTTGTATTTTATCATTCTATGCTACGCAATATTATTATGATAATCTCAGATTCAATTCTATCGATTCTCCTCTGAATTTGGCATCAATTAGCTAGTTATTGGTTTGTTGCATTGAATGCAAAAAGTTATACATTATTTCATGCGGTAGAGTTTCAATATTATTTGAACCTCAAAACTTTGATTTTCTTTATGTTCAGCATACCAAGTTTGTGTTTTTTCCACCGAAACAAATAAGATGTAAAGTCGTTCAAGGAATAATCAAATTTCAATTTCAACATACTTTAAATTACATATGCAAACTATCGCAAAATCTACCCTGATAATGCAAATTTTTTTATTATTATTTAATATTTATATAATTAATGATAAAATAATGTAATCTACAGCCTGAAAATGCTTTAAAGGATCTACAGTGATAATCGATCGCAGTTGATTAAGAACGAAAATTTTATTTATACACTGCTATTTATTATATATTATTTAATGATTTGTAAATGAATACTGTATGTATTGATTTGCGTTATGGCTGAAAATGTTGTAATGTTTTGATAACGTTATGCAGGCATGATCATAATTTTATAACTAAACGTACAATGAAAGAACATTTTTAGTAAATGGTTTCAATCTATAATTTAAACAAAGATAGTAATTTAAGAATTAATTATAGTTATTATTTAATAACAAATTTACATAAAACAAGCTTTTGTCACACATAGTTATAGTCAGGGAGAAAGGAGAATCCGATGACTTATAATTAATCATTTATTAAATGGAGAGTCCGATATCGACCAAAATAAAATATATTTAGTATCTATTAGCCGTTTTCATTTAAACGATACGTGTGATAACGTAACAAATTTTAATTGTTAGAAAATTTATTTCATTCGTTACACATTTTTCATTATATTCGGGCGTTTTCAAGATCCCCCTTTTTTAATAATAAAAAATCGATTACAGTTGATAATGGATAAAAAATTGTCTAGCGTATAATAAAAAAAGTTAGGTTACATGATAATTTATTATCAGGGATAAAAGTATATATACAATATATAACAGACGTTCCAACACAACAAAAAAAAAAAAAGTAAAATAAAATAAAATTATAATTTCGATGATATACGAAAAGTTTTTAGCGGAATAAATCAAATAAAACAGAGTCTAACTTCGTAAAAACTTATTATTGTATTTTTATCGAAAGTAAACAAAACTTAGTTTATGTGTTTATATTAGATATATTAGATAATAATGATATCGGGAGATCCGATGGATTAATGAGAATAATAAATATTGTTCAATAGCTATATTGTAAGAATGTAAGTCTCATTATAAATAAAGTAAATTTTTCTAAATTTATTTTATCGATTTCAATATAATTTAAAGTAATCATATCAGATAAACTTATATTGAAGTTAACTCCTTCGGAACAAACATTTCCCATTTTTTCTTTTTATCGTTAATTATCATATGTTCATTCATTAGCATATAATAAATTTAATGATATGAACTTGTTCTTTTATAGATACGCACTTATTTTCTTGGGGAAGGTAATTACCGATTAATATAAATATGGAAAATGTAATTTCGGGAACTCCGATAATAAATGTTATTGCTGATTGAGCAAAACATATAAAAGCCATCCTCAAGAACCTTCCTTTTTTTTCTAAAATAATAATAAAAATAATAATAAGAAATAAGATCATATTATTCGTATCACAAAATATTCTTTGTTCAGGATAAACTTCTAAAATTTTTATATAAATAAATAGACTCCGTCATTTAAAATGCAGCATATTAAAGATGAAATCAGGATAAAGGTTTTTATCGTAAAGAATCCATTAACAAAATCCGAATGGTTGATAATACGTTATGGAGAAACCAGTGCATTATTTTGCGTAATAAGATTAGATCCCACATTTGTGTTATCAAGATACTCCATTCAAAGATTGTTATTGAATATAGACAACGATCAAGAACATAATGCTTTCCAACAAGAAGTCAAGTCTCTCTGGAAAAACAATTTACCTTTTGTACTTACCTATTTATTAAATGAAAAATACAACGGGGAATTATTTTCAAAAATAAATGATGTGAAGCTGGTTCACTTTCTATCCGCAGGTCCTAATATATTCACTCCGTTTCCTCTTAGATTAAAAGAGCTTCAATTAGAACATGGTCCAGTTGGTCCATACATTCACCAACAATCAATTACTGAAGAATATCCATCCAAAAATGGAGATAAAAATTTAGCAAAACCTTTTGATTTTTTGGGACAAGTAAGGTATGACATTTTTTACAGTAATACTAATTATGTTTTAATCTCTTCAGCACTAAACTTTTTCTTTTTGACCTTTTCTCAAATAAAATATATATTGAACAAACAACGATATAGTTTTCAAGCAAGACCAGTAACAGTTTTAATGCTTAGAGTGCAACCTTTATTAAGAAATATCAATCAAAGAATACAAAATCAACCAGGAAGGCTTAGAATTCGAAGGCGACAACTTAATGCTCAAATTAATAACGAAGATACAATATATCGACTCACAAACCTCCCTCAACAGCCAATTATAAATAATCCATTTATTGATTCATTTTTTCAGGGGACTTCTTTTCAATAAAGACGTATATATGTAGTGCGCAGATGTCGATTTTCGTGAGCAGATGACGGCTGGCCTAGTAATGCTGGACAAAACACTTAAGGCGTTATAATATTGGCCAATATCGGGCCGATAATGTAGGCCGGCGTTCATCTGACGCAGATCGATGCACAACATATATAAATATGCTTTATCATTACACGGGGTTGGTCTGAAGATTAGTCTTGGGAATGTATTTTACTTTAAATTCATCATGCATCACTTCTTATTTTATAATTAGTATAAAATCCCTTTACCTTAAAAACATATATATATATATACTTTATCATTACATATATTTTATTATTATTAGAAACATATTATACACCGACCTTAATGGTTTAGACAAGGCAATTATTATCTCAACCTTTAAATTTTGCTCTAAATTCTATTTAAACTGTTTATTATGTAAGTGTAACTCTTCAAATACAATTAAATAAAGATAAGGCACTATGCCAAGTTTACCCCATTTAAACTGTTTATAAAATGGCAAAACTTACACGAAGGAATTGTAGTTAGATGAAGAATTTCTAAATAAAAATTTATTTAATTATTTCCCCATTTTAGGATTATAAATAGGGTATTGCTAAAACTCACCGCAGGTGATTTTCACCGCACCAGCATTAGCAAATATTAACGGGTAGAATTTCATGTCATTTTTAATTCTGCCCAAAATTCTACCCTAATTCTGGTAAGGTGACAATCACCAGTGGTGATATTTAGCAATGCTATTATAATTATGCATATCTTCGACAGTAATATTGTAGGAACTCATACGAAAACCCCTCCAAATTTCTCCGGGATGTGACAAATAGACTACGTGACGTATAAGTTTTGGACCACTCGACTGAGATAAATATAGTCAGCGCGTTTTCCGCAATCACGTGAAAGTGACAGTTAAACATCACAACCGGAGAAAGTCACGTGATCTCTATAAACCCGGAGAAATTTGGAGGGGTCGCTGTATGAGTCATATTGTAGGAATACTGCGGTGACCAATAGGAATTAATGCTGATTTCAATATTGAATATCATAAAAATATATTAATATTGTAATTGAGTAAAAAATGATCATACATTTATAAATTGATCATTTTTTTTTTAGTCGCCCACTATCTATAATTTGATTCTTTAATATATTATTTCTTTTTCTTTACCTTTTTACGTCGAATGCTCAAAATCAAAAAAAAAAGAAGAATATTCAGTATACTCAAAGAAAAGGATCCCTTTTTTTTAAATCAAATTCTATCGATTTAAACAATCGTCAACATTTATACGAAATGTGATCGCTCTAAAAAAGTGGCCACCATCTTATAAATGTAAATTTATAAAATAAATTTGTTAATTATAATGTTGTATCAAATATGCATATTCTAACATGCGTTTCTTTGGCAGGTAGAGTTTTCTTTATCGCTTATATTTAAAACTTAAAAAAATTGGCACAAAAAATTTCTAAATATTCAAAATTTCGAGTTAATAGTGTATTTGTATTTATTAATTGTTATAACATTTATATTTCAATATTTGTTGCAAAAGTAGAAATGGTAATAAATTTGCTACAGCGGATTAATTCTTTGATAACTGCAATGACTTTTAGATTTTCGTAATATGTTCCATATTATAATGAATTCTATTATATGGTGTTATATGAAGATCCGTGCATCAATAGCAACAGATTGTTGACAGTTGATGAGCCTAAAAACAGTATAAATATTGTCAAGGCGCCGGCACCCCATTCGATCGCTATCGAAAAGATCGACCTTGTTTTTACCGAAATATAGTAAAAACATCTAATTTTTTTTTTTTTTTTTAAAAAAAAAAATAATAAATTATTTTTTAGTTTTTTATATTAAAAAGATATTGGCTTTATTTTGATACAAATAAACCTAAAAGTTACCTTATTTCTCTACTTAATTATAAGTTCAGATTTTCTTCGAGTAATTGTTATATCAAAATAATGCATCCCATTTTTCTGTTAAAAAAAATCAAGTTAGTTTTAATATATTTCATGATTTGGTACTTCAATAATAACAATAGTAATTTGAAATTTGTTTAGGAACATAGTGAATTTAGATAGATAGACGGAGGGCATATATAATGTCATTTATTCATACTACTATGTAGATTTGTAGTACTCATGTGACTTTTCTTTTTAAGATCGGTTCGGTAATATTTACCATGCAGCTGATAATTACAGATATGAAAAAACAAATAAATAATGAGGAATAATCACGTTGACATCAAAAATAGGTTTATTAAAAGTTTATCCGAAGAATAATAATTATTCTCTCTTTAGTAAGAGAGATAAATAACCCACGTGCAAATAGACAATTCTCTTTAATTTGTGACCAAAACAAGCTCAACTTTAGAAAAAGTAAATAAATAAATAAACCTGTAAGTGTCAGCAGGAACCCTACTGCAGATATTACAATAAATATCCATATATATTATAGAAATAGTTTCATATATGCCGTTTAAAGAAATAAACTAATGATACGTTTCTATAGGTCAATTGCACTATATAATAATTAGCTATAGCTATTAACAATTATGATTATACCGAATATGAGTCATCATGATCAATGTTATTATTTTAAGGTATGTATAACTTTGACTTTCCATATATTATCAAATGGTATAAAGTCGGCCCGAATTAAATAGATCACGTGATTCATCGTATACTCGGGAGCCAGACATTATTTTTAATTCCATACTTCCTATTTGTGGATAAACTTACCTTTCGGAAAATCAATGTTTTTATTCAACGAAGGAGAAAAAAATATTTTGTAAATAAAAAGCAACGAAGTATGCGTTGAGGACAATATCGGAAAATTTTCATTGGTTCAAATTTATTTAATAATGGAAACTAATTATTAGTACTAATAAACGTTAGCTAACATTCGTTTTCTTGTATTTTTAGGTTCAGAACACCAAAGATACTAGTCTCAATTCGAAGGTAATAAATGAACTATCTCGTTATAGAAATGCCATACTACCGCCTCGCCTTTCATGAGGAAAGCATGTTTGTTAAAGTAGCTGATTTTTTGTGTGGTTTGTATGATTGCGTCATTTATTAAATTAAATTAATATACATTACTGTATATAAATTAAAAATCGCCTCTTATTTCTTAATTCTTCCACTAAAATATGTTATTAATAAAAATCACTCTCTGATGATTTAAATCTATATGAGAAAGTTTGGAAATGAGGGTTTCTTTACTTGGTTACACTAAATTCATCTACTGTAAATTAAACCATTGTGAACATATTTTATTACTAGTAAACAAATAAGACATCAATTTCGAATAAATTAGTTATATATACCTATCCACCTGCGTCAAGCCGGCTAATTGACAAGAAAAAATGGCTTATAATTCCAAAATTCATATCAAATGAACTCATTTCAAATTTGGTACAAGAAATCCCATCTAAGCATGTTATTATTTATGTGACGTCATGTTTCCTCTGTACCTGTACGCAATATTTGTACGGTTTGTCTAAATCTCTGAATGGAGAAATTAATCAATAAGAGATGCAATCTAAATTTATTTTATTGACTTTAAACGAAAATTTAGTTACCGATTTTCAATTTCCGTCGTCGATATTTGACTTTCAGATTAATATTGTCTATTGAGCGTTAAATCTTAAAATTAAGAATTTCGTGAATAATTTAGTTATTATTACAGAAGCTAAATTGTATCTGTACCGCCGATATTTGTTTTCACGCTATATTAATCCTTGATGGTTAGGGCTGTTTGAGTACCTTCCATTATCTCTCTAACCGTACTTTTCTAAAATTATTAAGTTTCAGGCAAATATAGCCAGAATACAGTTAGAGAGATAGTAAAATTTCTTTTTAAATCAAGAAATCAAGTAATAAATTGAATAAGTAATGATAAACGGTATAAAAATGATAATAAAATATTTCTTGAAAGGGTATCTATCTCACCGTAAAAAATATTGGTCCGTGTTTTATATTTTCATGTTTTTTCCGTGAATGTATCATCATTTTCACGAATTTTTACGAAAGCTACGGAGAAATAATGGAAATATTCGGATAAAAATTTTTTATAAAGTCTTGAATTGTTTGTAACAAATTATTTTTATTAATTATTGGCTCTTTATAATATTCAAATATATATATATATTTGTTTATTCTTGAAAAATGTATGCAAAAATAATAATACAATGTTTGTTATTAAAAAAAAATTTTTCAAGAAATTACAAAAAGACTGTTTTTGTAAGGTAAAATAAAAAATAAAAATACGAATATTATAATATTCATAAAAAAATTCCGAATTTTTTAATGTGGTACAAAAAAATCGTGTTTAAGTCACATCAAACATTGCAAGGTTACAAGGTTACAAGTGTTTGTTAAATAAAAATATTGTGTAATATTTTCTTTATTTAGTTCTCATATGCGTATATGCGTACAAGAAACACAATAAAATTTTCTTTGAACATGTCAGAAAAGGAAAATTTAAATGAACAAACTTTGTTTTTTTATTTGGCCAAATTAAAAATAATATTGTTTCAGCCTTTTCAAAGCATACAAAGCATACGGAACATACCGAAACCCCCCTAAATAACGAAATGATGGAAATTACCTAAATAGTGAAAAAACTTTTTTTCAGGTCTCCGTTAAAACGGAACAATAATATATAAAGTGTATAATATTAGACGCCCCAATTCTACCTTTCTCAAATTTATCTAATTTTCAAGTTAGCTAGACGATTCATTCTGTGTGTCACGAAACTTTATTTCCTTTTAATAAATTTTTTTATATCAATTCTTTTGTGATAATTTTTCATCTCTCCTGAGTTTAGATTAACATTAATGGAATAAACCTGCCTGATATTGCAAAGTATTTTTGTTGGTTGCTAAACTGATTGATTTTTTAGGATTAGATCATTCCCTGTTTTTATTTCATGTTATTTCCGTAAATGTATCATATTCACGGAATTTTTACAAAAATTACGGGTAAAATTTTCTACAGGGTAATTTATTATGGCTGCTAATCATGCATCTCTTCCCGACAAATTAGTGAATATCCGAACACCAGGAAACATTGTTTTAGCGCATTTATAAAAGTATTATAGTTGATTAATGTACATTGGAATTAAACACATTAAGACGTCAGGTCGCTCTGTGAGAAGCAAATTTTCTCTAACACATGTCTCTGAAAAGAAGATAAAACTTTCCCAAAAATTTTTATGCTTCTTGTTGCCTGGCAACATAGAATATTATTAAGATAGAACGTATGAAGTTTTTCGTCTGATTGATCTTGTCCATATTGACACGGTAATTCTAAACGTTTGAAATTAATTTTTGGACAAAATTGGAGACATCAGTGAATTAATATGCTTTCTTTTTTAGAATATTCAGAACGTTTTTAAATTTATAGGAATAGTCCAAGATCGTAGTATATATTGTGTAATATATAAATTAAACTGAGATGAGCAAGCTGTAGAACGATCATTATGTTGGATTAAATAAAAATCTCAATTTATCAATTTATAAAAATGAATCTGAATTGCTTTCTCTTTTTTTCTGGTGTAAAATACAGCAGTGAAAAAATATAATCTTCTAAAATATTAAAGCCTTAAATTTACACTTTTGCAATTGATGAATGTTTAAAATATTCTAAAACGAGCACAAAAAAACGTAAAATATTACTAAAAATCGGGTAAAACGTTAAATTCATTTCGCTAACTTTATTACTTAATATATTTATTAGATATTTGTTTTTTGTACTCGCAGAGACAATTGATTTTTTTTAATGAAATAATAAAAAAAGTAGTAATGTATAATATATACAGCATTCATTGTTAATTGCATATAATGAGATTGTAATTTGTGTCTACAAATTGACTGTAATAAATAAAGGCATTTTGAAAAAAAAAGGTTAAATAAAACGTGTAAATAACTAATTTTTCCGCCTTTCCATTTTAGATCGATCTACAAACGCAATTTTCGAATCTGAGTTTGCGCGGAATCACATTAAAATATATAGAACGGTTTGATCTTGACGCGTTAAAGAATGAAACGTGTTTTTAAAAATGGTAAAAGTGATAATTTGTATCATTGTCTCATCGATCAAACGCCCGGATGATGGGAATCAATTTTTTGGTCTTGCTTACATTATGCATTGAAACGTAACACAACCCAGATTAATAGGTTTGTTATTACACGTAACTAAACTTACTGTATATATAATTTGCTATTGTTTGCTATTGTTCTTTCTCATACATAAATAGTAATTGTATACTAACAAAATTGGGTTTATTATATGTAATTTATTATATGTAATTTATTTATATGCAAGATCGATACCGAAACTTTTTTATATTTATAATTTTTTTATTATTATTTTATATTAATATCGTTTTATCTTTATCTTTATTTTATTTATTTAACTTAATTATTTTTGTAAAATAAGTTTATTATATGTATCGCATGTTCTTTTGGAATTTGTGAAAGGCTTGATTTTATAAACAATAGAAGTTAAAGAATTGTGTTACATAGATACTATATGATAATTAGGTAAGTTCTCGCTTGCTTAATCAAAAATTTAAACCCTTTTCTACATATGTATTCAGGGGAGTTTGAGTGGCTTTTTTTTACAAATTTCAGAAAAAAAAAAAAGATTATTGATGATGATAATTTTTTAATTTAATGCTTATTATTAATATTTGTATTACAATTTACAATCCTTTGTTATACATAAATTAAATATTATACCAAAAATCTAGTTTAAAAACTTGATATGATGATTGTTCATTTTTTTGTTTATTTGTTGGTAAATAAAAATTTTTTATTTTTCAAAATTGATGATAACAAAGAAAAAATATTCCAAGTTGTACAACCTTTGAAATTCCTGCTGTGAAATGTTTTTACCAACGCCTAATGAAAAGTAATAAAATAAAATAAATATAAAATTTATATCAAATAAAAATTGAAAAAAACCTTTATTATTTATTGTAGTACTAATAGTAATTAATACATATTTAGCTGGCTCGAAATTTCAAATACTCGCATCTACTACGTAATTTATTATATTTGGTATATTTTCATATGATCAGTCCGAAATATATGAATATGAAAAGATTGTGACATAGAAATATAATTAATTATGTATTAAAGGATCGGAGTTTATTTGCACAATAATTTTTATTTAAATCTATAAAATCAGCAGTTTTCGAAATTTAAATTTATTTTCCATCAGCTTCCATATTCGGATATACTATGTACTACAAATAAATATTATAAATAGGCATCGTTTTTCTGTGTTCAATCTTTTTTAAAATCAAAAAATTGAAAAAAAGTAATTATTTATCCCTAAAAATTTAAAATCATTTAAAATGCAAAACTCAGTAGACGAAATTTCGATAAATATTTTTCGATTCGTAGAACATCCTATTAATCTGATTTTAACCTCTCAAGATTGGCATCGTATAGCCAAAGATCCTTACGTCAAATCAAAATGGTTAATAACAAAATACGGAAAATTATATGCGTTGTACAACGCAGCAAGGTTGGGACCTAGTTTTATCGATATATCATTGTATAAAATTTTAATCGCGAAAATTGAGGATGCCGCAGTTCCAATTTTTTTTTTTCGAAGATTATTGATGCACTTGGACAAATACGATCAAAAGTTGATTCATCTTAAAACGGAAGATAATTTTGGTCATCCTTATATTAGTTATCATGTTTATGCTAACAAATCAAAAGAAGATGACACAAAATTATTTCATTTTTTCGCATATGAAACTCATGTGGTAAACCATGCCCAAATGATATCATTGAAAGATATTAAACCTTTGTTACCACAATCAGCAAGTACTTGTGGATATTTATCAAAAGTTGATTACGAAATTGATAAAATTGATTTATTTAAACTTTTGGAACTAATCAATTTCCTAGCACAACCAAGGTAACTAGTAACAAATATTTTTTCAATAACATCAAATTTTTTTTATACCATCAAATAACTTTTTTTAATCTCTTCTCAATATTTTAGAACGCCTAGAATGCTTGACGTAAGACATGGAAGACATAACAAACTTGATGGAAGACATGGAAGACAAAATAAACTTGGTGGAAGGCACGGAAGACAAAATAAACTTGAAGGAAGACATGGAAGACAGAATAAACTTGGCGGAACGATTGGTGGAAGTTACGGAGGACAAGATAATTTTGGTGGAAGACACGGAAGTCATGTTCAGCTTGGTCAGCTTGTGAACACAACAAATAGGCAACCTACTGCACCAATTGCTAGTTTCCCTCAGCAACCAATTGATGATCCAAATGATATATTATTGGCTGAAATGATTTATGGATCATCATTCTTTTAAAAAGTTCTTACGCAATGGTTATTTTTATATCTGAAATCAAAAAGCCAAAAGTCCATATTCTTTAGTTTCTTCATTCGTCTAACGAGAATTATATACTCACGAATTATATTTACTATTATATAGTTTATTATTATATAGTTATGAGGGTTAGGACTTAGAAACATGTCACCTGTTCATTCTTCAGTATCTATATCTTTCCTTTTTCGGCCAACTTTTATCTTGTAAGCTAAATATTCCATTAGTATAATGTTAATATATGAAAAAAAAATTACAAAATACAAAATACAAAAAAAAAAAACAATTTTTTATTTTTATTTTTTATTTTTATTTTATATCTTATTTATTCGGAAATTTTATAGGGTTATTTTTATTCATTTTTTAAACTTTCTTTTTAAATCTATGTTATAAAAAAAATAAAAAATAAAAGAAGTATGGCTACTGATACTAATCCTCAGATTTTTACAATGTACTCTTTTAGAAAGAAATTTATCATTAACATCATCTTACGAGCAGTGTTTCAAACAGTTTATGCACAGTAAGATCTAAATGATTTACATCAGTCATCTATAATAATTACGTTCATTATATAAATTACATTATTTGTTTCATAATTCTTAATTATTCAATTGCCCCGCCAGGAACTTTCAATTATATAACAACTGAAGGTTATTATATGTGTATATTCATTATTATACATCAAAAGAAATCTTAAAACTAAAAACAAAAGAGATTAGGAAGATTAAATTGAATTTTATTTATGATCAACTAATTTTTTTTTTTTTGATTTATGGTTACACAACTTTTAGAAGTTCAAGTAACGAATCATTTTAGGCTTTTCATTCATCTCTTTCAGGCATATTATTTACCACATTTCACTTTTTGTTTTATCATGCATCATTTACAAATAAAACAAATAATGCTTATTTTCCTATATTTGTATTCATGTAGTTATGTTTGCCATCATCCATCAGCAATATATCCAAATATTCGGCTGCACGTGAGTAAATATTTGTCAAGATAATCTTTTTTCATTCAAAATTTTAATCTTTTTTATAATTATCACATGAAACCTTATTTTTTTTTTTTAGAAATAAAAATAAAAATATATTAATACGTACTATATAGTCGTATCTAATATCTTGCTACGCATGTATTAATATGTGATAATTGAATGTTGACCCTTTAAAATGGCTTTTTGAGACAAATTTATACTGACACTAATTAAATTTTGAACTTTTTAAAAGTACCAAATAAATTCCTGACCTTCTGACTATCTCATTAAAAACTCATGAGGATATTTACTCATTTTTTTTTGCAATCAGTGCTGGGCAATTATACTTTATGGCAATTAGAATTATTATAATATAGACCAGAGCTGCTTTGCTTAATTATGTACAAGCCAATATGTATAAAAATTAACATATAAACCGCCGCCCACCAATTATTAGTAAAATCAACGAAAATCTTTTCATTTCTCGTGAATTACGAATTAATTTACTAATTTTCTAATTTTCTTAAAAGCTTTTACCATTTTGTAAATACCAATGGCGTTAAAAAATTAATTATTACATTTTTATTATTTTCAAAAGAGTTAAAGTGTTAAAACTTTGAGGTAATTTTATTCACACTTGTTAGCATATATTTTCTGTACATACTTCTTTCTTAAAATAAAAACAACACTGTTTTACAATCCATAATTCTTCAACTGTTTTAACCAATTTATTTTGTTAATTTGTTAATGAATGTTCTAATTAAGCTGAAATTTAATTTCTCTCTGCGAATATCATAATATTGTTGTCATTCCGAAAGTTAATCAATAATTAAAGATTTCCTTAATTCCGGCCGGCGTTATAAGTTTGCCAAAATTACTGCAAAATGCCAATGTAATAAATCCTCGTGTTGAAACAGGGGTTCCATACAGTGAGGGTGTACGATATTAACGTACGTAACTGGTCGGAATTAACGTTAACGCTATCGCGTCCCGATCGTAACCTTCGGGTCGGAATTAAATTACTGCCGATCAGCAAATGTTTAATTAATAACTAGAGAAGTAGATAATGAAGTCAAGAATTAATAAATATCATAAATATCTACTTTTTTATCCAAATTTACGGACAGCTGGATAATTATTTTCTATTCGAATATTTTATTATTCATTATCCATGGCGTCCTTAACGTACAGTGTGTGTCACGTGATAGCGTTAACGTTAACTCAGTTCGTACGTTAATATCGTACACCTATGCTTTGTATATTAAGGAACCCATCTAGAAATATGTAAAAATAATTATTAACAGGATATAATTATATCTGAATTCGTATTAGTGCATTAATTGTAATGCCATGCAAATATAACGTATACAAAAAATCATAACCTCAACAGATTATCTTTTATTTGAAAATTTATTTAGTACATAAACGTTTCTTAATTTTCGAAAGATTGGGACCGGTAAAACCGGTAAAACAGGTACTATAAAATAGATTCTGTAAATTTCAAATTATATCTTCTGGAAAGTGATGTAAAATTTACTTTTTTATATATTCATTTTATAATGAATAAGGTTAATTCTAATTCCGGCTAGAACTAAAATTTGTGGTCAAATATTAAAATTAAGTTCAACCAATTAAAAGATTTTTGAGTCTTACAAAATAGTTTCAAATCTTTTCATTTGTTTTATCTGTCATGTTTTGTTACATCTACAGAATTTAAATGGTAAATAAATTAACATAAATTATCAATTAAATCTATATATTGACAATAAAAATTAATTAACTATAATAATAATGGGACAAAATATTTACTGTAATAGTAATAAAAAAAAAATTTTTTACATTATATCGATTAACTATATCTTTTTGCGATATGATGCATGTGTTTGTGCATCAATAATTTCATTGTTGGCGAACTAACATACGGAAATGCGGAATATATCCAAGGTTCTGTTACGTAATAGAGCATTGAGGCTAACCAGGCTAGCTATGAATTTAACCGATTGACCGTTGAAATATGAATCATTAATTCCTTGCTGATACCGTCTCACCGTCACCGACGCTATTCTTCACGCAATTATATCTCACCGCTATTAATGAATATGCTATTGCTGATCTTCCCCAGCGTCGCCCCAAGATTTTCACCCACGTGACCTGCATAAAATGTCACCCGCGTCACACCCCACCGTTTTCATTTTTTCTTAAGTATTCTGGGGACAAAATTTTTAGGGGTGAAAAATTATTTTTCACGCCCCCTTAAACATCACTGGTCACGTGGGATGGAATTTACTTGCTATTGCTGCGTAAGATCACGGGGCGTGAAAATCGGTATCGGCGTCGGTGAAAATCTGTGGCCCGCCGATCATATATATATTTCGCATTTGTAATCACGGGAGTAGTGCAAACAATTTGTGATACATGTTTAAGGGAATGACAAAAATAATTTGAAAAGAAAAATGATAATACAAAATTACAAAATAGCAGTTACTCTTCATTTTCCAATCAAACTTTGGCTTTTAATTATTAATATCGCCGACGGCAAAGTCCTATCGAGCAATTACGGTGTAATTGTACGAAAAGATACATTTGGCATGAAGTAAATAATGAAGTAATTATTTTTTTTTGTTTTATTATAAAAGAGTGAGGTCCGTGTAACAATATCGCAAACGCAGTAGTGATTTACAAAAATTTCGCTGTGTCTGACTAAAATTGTAAGCAGGGACATCGACCCACATAGAGGCTTTTTTATTGTTTCACATATACTGTGGTAAGTGAATATCACGTGAGATGATAAGATTATATGCTGTGAATAATGTCAAGTTTTTGACATGTATTCATACAGGGATTTTCTGTAGCATCGAATTCCGCGGTCCCGTGATGAACTCAGTTTTGTTTTATATCTTTTAGAAACGGGGATGTTTATAAAATACGTTCCTTGTATTGAATAAAGTAAATAATTACAACTTGCGATCATAAAAAAAAAAAAAATTAATAATTGGATCCTGTAGAGATATTTTGCGGCCAGTTTCTACCTTAGGTATTTAAAATAACGAATAATTCAAAATTTATAATTATATAATTAATTAGAATCTAAAAGAGGCAGGAGGACAAAAAGTTCATTATTTCGGCTATAAATTCTACAAGGAAGGGTCGACATACATATATTTTTTTTTCACAAAAGATTTTTGATTGTTCTTTGTAAAATACAACTTTGTTTTGGGGATACATGACAAAATTTTAGTGTGCAAAAATAATTCTCTTTTTGTTACACAAATTCTTCTTATGCTATACATGCAGTATATACTATGCATGCAGTATACTAAATCATTCAGGTAATAATTATTTATAATTGTATAATATGTATGAAATTATGATCTTTGAAAAAAAAAAAGAAAAAAAAAATACGAGACAAAAGCGAATAATGTTTTGACAAGTCAATTAAAGCAAGATTTCTAAATCTTTTGAGATGAGATATGATCATCGATCTAAAGACCAAATTTAGTATCCGAATTTCGGAGGTCTCGTTTTGGTAACATATAAATGAAACTCTTTCATTGTAAATTGGTTACATAACCGAAAAGGTACCTTAAAGAAATATTATGTGAAATTTCGCCAACAGAAGAAATTTTGAGATTGGAGCAAGAAACAATATCGAAAATAATATGATGTAATTTTGCATATTCTTATATATGCTAATACATAAATAAGGTTCAAATGAAAAATTTTTATGATGTTTTTTTTAATTATAGTATTATACAAAATGTTTGTGATACAATACAACGATCACACAAAAATACAGTTTATGATTAATGGTGTTTCGGATTATAGATGGAAGATTTCTTTTTTTATCGGGACTTTATGTCAAAAAAGAATATTTATTCATCAATGACGTCAATAATAAGTAGTGCATAAATATGATGCTCATATTTTTCATACACTAATGTGGGAGAAATTTATATTTGTAAAGGAAACGTTTTGGCACCACAGAAGTTATGAATTAAACACGTAAAATTTTATTTTCTCTTTAAATTATTATATTATTGTTTCTTAGGCTTTTATTTTAACTTTTCAACTATTTTTAATTTGGAAAAAAGATCCACAAAATATAAGTAAATAAATTAAACCTTAGGTAAAATGTGAGGGGGAATCATTAAGTTATTCAAATAAGGTGAAGTTGGATCAGCGATGTGCACAAAGCTTATGTGGTAATAATTTAGCCTCATGTTACGTTAATCACCATAATTAAAGTTTTCTTCAGAATTAATACGGCATATTTAGTATTTAAGTGTTCCAAATTGTTTCAATAAGTTTGTACAAAAAAATTTACCTCACGATTCCGCTTAGTATTGGTTATAATTATTTTGTACGCCCATTAATATTTTCTTTTGTTGCGATTAGAACATTTAATTAAGACTTTTAAAATTTATCTGGTTTGTACAAAATATATTATTGTGAGAGGTTGTACTTATTTCATTTTATGGAAAATCAGTGAATGTGATAATTGTACAAACATTTCTTTTGCATTAATCATCACTTTCAAATTGACATTTATATTTATCCATTAATGTGACAATTTAAATATTGTTCCCCCGATAGAAATTCAGGTTTAAAAACCTGCTATATGGCTTTTTTTATATAAATTTTCTTTGTCTTCAATTTTATGATTTACGCACAAAAATATTTTGTAAATCTAAATTATCATATTACAAAACTTTATTTGGTTTCTCACGTATCGGACATATCATCCGAAAAAATCATCGCAAATTGCTGCAATGTTTATGAAGTTTATGAAATAGATTTAATATTGCCTTTTTCCTTTAATTTTTTTTTTTCGATGAGATTTTTTTTTCTTTTTTTTACATCTTATTTAAATCCTTTTTCTTTGATAAGTATTTCATTATTATACTATGTATAATAAATTAGAAGTTATTTAGGGTGAAGACAAATTATAATAAAACAATGGCAGTCTATTTTATTATTTTCAAAATAATTGAACCGTTCTACGATATTACATAAAAATCTTTTTTTTTTTTTTACGCCTCATTATTTGCATCATTTTCGTCATTTAAATTCAAAACCTTGTTCAATCATCATTTTTTTTTTTGTAAATTTGTGTTTATCATTTAGTATTGACGGTTTACACTTGAATCAAAAAAAAAAAAAAACGCCACCCGTTTGAGATTTTCTTTTTTTAAAAATTTTTTTTTTAAATATATTAATATTTCGTTGATTTTAATATTACTTTAAATTATGCTTAGTGAAACATTAAATTATAGTGAAACGTTCAAATAATTATTTGATCGGCGGTTTGAGAAATATAAAATGCCTCGAATTTTGTAACGTTTTTCTTTCATTTTTTTTTTTATAAAAAAAAAAGAAATAAAATAAAGAAAAATTATCATAATTTCTAACTCCTCCTTATCGATCATTCTGAAATACATAATCTCTTCACATATATAATTGTAATACGTGTTATTCATATTCAAGATCATCATTCAAAATGCAATATATTGAAAATGAAATTAAAATTAAGATATTTAAATATGTCAGATATCCACTTAATTTATCTTTGACTTGTCAAAATTGGTCGGTTATTGCCAAAGATCCTTATGCTAAGACTGAATGGTTATTAGTACATTATAGAAAAGCTCATGCGTTATATCACGCAGTAAGATTAGGTCACACTTTTATTGATATACCAGTATGTCAAGAATTAATTGCAAGAAAAGTTTTTACATCAAAATACTTTATTCAAAGATTATTGATGCATTTTAGAAGCTACGACTTAAAACTGGTCCAATTTGAAATAGAACATACCGTTGGTCAACTTGATGCTGATAGAATTCGCGCTTTTCAACAGAAAATCAAATCATTCCGGGAGACCGACCTATCTTTATCCATGTTAGCTTATTTATTAGATAAAGGGCACAAACAATTAGTTAAAACTAATGAAGAATTATATTCCAAAGAAGATGTCACGAAATTGTTTCATTTTCTCTCCGCAGTTTATCACGTGATAAATCATGTCAAGATTCAGAAAAAGAATTTAAAATATCTCAATAATTTGACTTTAAATAAACAATTCATTCCATTTCATCCTGAACCAAAAGCACTTCAAATAGACTTTAAAGCTGATCCGCATATTTATCAGCCACACGAATATTCATCTAAAGGTGGCTGCGAAAATGGTAAATCTAATTTAACAAAATTTGATAATTTTTCAGGCCAAGGAAGTTTTTTAAGGTAAATAGGGATTAGGGAATATTATTTCAGTAAGATATAAATTTATAATTATTTTCACATATTAACTGTTAATCTATTTTCGATTCAATTAATAATAATATAGTTTTCAAACGACGCCTATCACTGTCCTAACACTTAGAGTACGACCCTTAAGAAATATTAATCAAATGAGAAGACGCTACCAACTTAGAAGACGAAGAAGAAACAGACGCCAAATTAATGTGTCAACCAATAATGAAGATGTAATAAGTCTAATTACAAACCTCCCCCAACAGCCGATTACGAATGATCCATTTATTAATCAATTTTTCAATGGGTCCTCTTTCATTTAAGCACATGCAAGCAACAATAAGAATCCTAAATTAAAAAATGGTTTGATAAAAAATCATAATTATAAAAAAAAAAAAAATTTATTTTTCTTACTTTATACATAAAATTACAATTAAAAAAAAAAAATTAAAAAAAAATATTAAAATAAAAAAAAAAAACTTTTTTTTATTCATTTTTAATACTAAGAAATTATAAATAGAAAATAAAAAAGTAAAAAAAGAAAGATATTAAATGAAAAAATATATATATACTTTTGTCAAATTCTAGCTAAATTTTAGTTTTATGTTTCCTTATTAAGGAATCAATTTTTATTATCTTTGTAATATACTTGTAAGAAATAAAAAATTTTTTAAAGTTGCTATATAAATGTTGATATTGGTATAATTCTGACCAGGGTTGAGTATTCGGCCAGAATTAAATGATAATTATTTAATGCCAGCAAGAATTTAATCTTTTTTTTTTTTTTATAAACGTATTTAATTCATTTTATTAGTAAATTATAACGCATTACATTAAACTAGTAAATACAAAAAAATACATTGAAGCTAGTTTAAAATTTTAAACTACACCTCTCCATATAAAAATTTTAGAATAAACTCTAAAATATAGAACTAACGTATCCTGCGTGCTAATCACGATTTATCAAATCAATAGCAAGAATTAAATCGATACGGTGGGCCGATCAATGGAGTTTGTATAGGGGTTCCTTAATGTACAGTGACGAACTGGCCGGAATTAACGTTAACGCTATCACGTGCAAGTGCATAGCTCCTAAACTCGGGCCAGTTCGTACGTTTATTCAAATTAATCTTAGTTATATGCGTCATTATAATTAAAACAAAAGATCATTCATCAAAAAAAAGTTTGGTTACTAAATATTAAATCCCCATAAAAAAAAACTCCGATAAATTTATTTATTTTAAGGTAAGCCAGGAGAATACATTGATAAAAAAACTCCGATAAATGATCATTTTCTAGTTTTTATTTCAAAGAAACTCAGACACGTGATCATTTTTATAAAAAAATTATTTTATAAGGTAGGATCAAAACCGGTTCTTTTGTCATCAAACCAGTGATGTTCTTGGAAGCTTACAATAACTTTATGAAATAGGACTACAGTCAACCCCATATATAGTCACACCCTTCGGGACCAAAAAAAATTGGTGTGATTATAAAATATTATATGGTGTGACTAAAGAGGGGATTTTTTTAATAAGCTTATTAGTAACTTGGGCCAATGTAATGTGCTTATAAGGAGGGATGTGATCGGCAAAGTTTGCTTCGGCGAAATGTACCTTAACCGACCGTTAGTCCGTTACCATCTATCCCTTCAAATTTTTCAGAGAAACTGAAAAATGAGTGTAAGTAAAATTTAAATGTAAAGCATTCATATGTTTAAATACAGTATATTAAGGGAATTCATAACCTTCAAATTATAATAATCATAAATTATGTTCACATGAAAAAAAATATCGGATAAAAACATATATTTTTATTAATAAGATTTCATACTAGCTAGTATATGAATTATGAAAGCATACCGATTACTATGATCATAGTAATTGAGACGCGCTAAATCTTGAAGAAAATTTTTGAACTATTTGTTTCATGAAATGAATGAGCCCAAAACAAATATTAAGATTTTATAACTTGGGAAATTTACAAGTATGATATAAATAAATATACACTATATACAGTATATTAACGATCTTACTAACAAAGTTATTATTATTAATTATTTTATGTAACATTGAGTATAAAATTTTATAAATTATATTATTTTTAGTTATAAAATTTTGACTAATTTTATCATGTGAGGTTCCGGCGGTCTTCCGGAGATATAAAACGTGTTGCCAAAAATTACTCTAAAGAGTATCGGTAGAGTACATCTCCAAACACAGTAGTTAGAAAAATGTTACTTCAAACTTTTTTGTTGGACTTGTAATATAAGTTTTATTGATTCCGGAGGAAGTTTCTATTATGTGCCTTCCTTATAACAGCCATCTGTTTGCTGCAAGCAGATCTGATTAAGATTAAAATATAATACTTTGTGTTAAAAGAATTAAGTTATATTACTTTTCAAATAATATTAAGTTATTAAATAAATATAAAAAATTAAAAGTTTATGATTAAAATGTAGTGATTTAAACTAGAGTAATAATCATCACAGTGATGTTTAAAGCGGTACGGTAAAAATGGAGTGTGACGGACATATGTGACAAATTCCTAACCTTAAACACACAATCTTAACCTGATGATTTAAAGTTAAATCTTTTCGTGCTTTATTAATCTAATAATTAATTAAACTAATAATTATTTTGAGAAAACTCTCAAACTGAAGTAAAATACTAATAGTTACGCACGTTAATAAAAATTTGAGGATTACCTGCTGAATAATATGTGTGATATAATAATGTTTTATAGTTCTATACCTGCTAGAACTCTACTTGATTATTAATATGGATGACAAAAAAGGAAGAAAAAGAGAAAAGAAGAAAAAAAAAGAATAAGAAAGAGTAAAAAAAAAGAAGAAAAAAAAAGAAGAAAAAAGAAGAAAAAAAAAAAGAAAAAAAACGAAGAAAAAAGAAGGAAAGAAAAAGAAAAAAAAATGAAGACAAAAAAAAGGAAGATAAAAACAATACAATAAGTAGAAATATTATAGGCATCAAAATAACACATCCGCCAAATTGTATATCAGTGATCTGGTTATTTATCACTGGTTAATGGCATAATAATAATTTTGATTCCATATTTGAGTATTTCAGTAAGATTTTCCTGAGGTGAATGAATAGTAATATTAATTGAGTTAAGAGAAGGAAAGTTACTAGACTGATATTGATTTGGATCAGTATATTGCGGATTGGGTTTGTAATTAATATTATTAATATAATTGTCATTAGAGATAAACTGTTGATTATCATAATTAGGAGAAATAACAATTGGATCGTTATGGGGAAAAATCGTATTATGATCGCTCGACTGATAGTTATTGGAGGAAAAATCAACGTTATCGAGTGATGTATCACTTGAAATGGAACTATGATGAGAAACAATAATACCAGTATTGTTTGAAGTGTCAAAAGTGTCATTAGAAATAGGGTATTGATAATTGTGATCGGAGAAAATATTCATGTTTTCGGAAATAATATTGTTTTTATCTTCCATAATAACAAAGTTATCATTATTTTTGTAGTGAGAAAGATCACCACTAGATGTCTGTGGTAAATTAAAATATGGATCCATCGACATGATTACTTTGTGGAATATGTATTTTTTTTTTTTAAAGATATAACGAGATAATAACAAAAGGTTTTAATAGAAAAAAATGACAAAGTTCAAAATTTTTTTTTTCGGATTTAAAAAAAAAACTATCCACTAATTCATGACCTATTTAATTTCTTTTTACATTCTCATTTATTCCCAATAAATACAACAAGTAAAATATAAGCACATATTAGGAAACTTTAAGCGAAAAATATATTAATACATTAAATAACAATAACGACGTTATAGTATTGAATCTGATTTGTGTTGTTCGTCATAAATTACGATCATGCATTTTTTTTTACAAAATATTTTATGATCTACATACAACCGCAAAATATTTGTGTAAATAAACAGGGGCTTGCATGATTAAACGTTTGAAATTAGTAAAATCTAAGTTACTGAAATAACCCAATTTTGGTATATTTAAAGGGGGCAACCTATTAGTAGTAATTATAAAAAAGCATAATTGAAAGATTTTTCATTTCCGTCCCGTATGTTTCAAACATCATTATGTGTTAGTACATAATACGTACTACATGACGAAATTTAATAAACTAAAAATGTAAATACAATCAATTTTTTTACGATTCCTAGACGTTTATTGTAACACTAAGTACTTAGAGTAACTATTTTACATGGTGTTATGTGTCGATGACACACATACTGTGTCGATCTTTTCATAAGATGACTTTTTTTTTAATTTAAATTTTAACTTTAAAAAATAAACTCGACGATGTTAATGTCAATCCCTAGCCTTATTAAGAGAAAAAGGGTTCATTTAGTAAATAAAATAAGACAATAGTTAAACAAGGTTCCACAAGTCCATGACCATGATATATATTATAACTAATTATGATATTATTATATATATTCTTTATTCATGTATTAGTTACGTAATTTTCAAAATCTATTACATTGAATACTTAATTTATACAATGATTTTTATTTTGTATGATAATGAAAGGAATAAATTTTTCAGAAAGGTACGCGTAGTAACATTCATTGCATGACTTTTAAGAAATTTTAATTATATTACACCTTGTTATAAAGTAAAGCTACTTCCCAAAATTCCCTTTGAAACTTTTTTGGAGAAAGACGAAACTAATAAACTATGAGCGAATTTTTAGTGACTTGGCGTTTCGGCAAAATCAGAAGACTAATTGACCGCAGCAGTACTATTACATCAATACGACTATTATTAGGTGGTCTATTTCATATTAGGAAAGATCTTTTTTTCGTAAAAAGGTATAATCCCAAATATGGTACGTACGTGATACATCGATTTACCTCATTTATTAAATGACTTCCTGAAAATAAAAATTTCCGGAAATATCAGGAATATTATGTTAAATAAATTTTTCGATTTATTTTTATTTCTATTTTATTATCAACCTAATATATCCTTATTACAATTTCGGTAATCTCGGAGTATAAAACATTATGCAATATGACTGGTTTCAGATACTCGGATAATCGGGATACTATTTACTATTGAATCTACCTAACTTAGTATACATTGAAAGTCATATGAATAAAAAAAAAATTGCGCAGCTCAATCTGGAACTTTTCTTTCTTTTTTTTTTTTTATATAAGCAAAGGTTTCATATCAAGAAGTTTAAGAAAAAGTTTTATTTATCTTTATTAAACGCGATGAAGTTTTCGGATAACGTGTCATTTAGTACCTGTATTATTCACATTACATTGAAAGTTCTCATATCAAGTTATTTTATTTCAAAGATTGCTTGTGCACTTTGGAATGTATGAAATGTATGAGCAAATTTATTAAACCATACAGTACATAATGTTGGCTGATAAATTCACTCTTCTACAACAAAAAATCCAATCTCCCTGGGTATTCATCCAATTAATTGAAGCTTTTTCTTCTAAATAAATGATATGGAACTATGCCACGATGTGCTTGTTGAGAAAAAAAATTTAAAGGATATCGAGGATTTGTTTTTAATTAAACGATTCATTCCATTTACTTTTATATCAAAAGTATTTCAACTGGATTTAAATAATGATCTACCCGCACCCATTCGCAAACAATTTCCTTCCGTCGAAGATAACGTAATCGCGGAAGGAACCTGGTGAACTTATGGAAACAACTGAAATTTGCTATCATGGGACTTGTAATAACGTTAATGACTTGTTCATGAAAAAAGCAATTTCCACATCAACTCTCGGATAAAACGGTAACCTTAAATCTTATCCTTCCGTTGAAGATAATGTAATCGCGGAAGGATTCCTTATTCATCCGGACCTGGTGAACTTATGGAAACAATTGAAATTTGCTATCATGGGGACTTGTAATAACGTTAATTACTTGTTCATGAAAAAACACTTTAAATTTTTCAGAAAAAATTTTTTTAAGACTGAAAATAAGCTCAAAGCTGCTGTAAACGAATCATTAATCTTTCTTCATAATAAAGATACCATTTTCAAAGCAAATAAATTCCAAAAATCATGCAGCGAGTGCGCCAAATGTTCGGTACATCGTTTAACAAATTCTTTAATTAAGGTTATGCACGTATTTTTATTTCACGAAACTACCCCACATTTAAAATTAAACGAATCAGATCATGTGCACTTCAAGTAACTTGGTCATATTAGTATTTATCCTTTATTATGAATTCAATCACGTTTATAACCATAGGCTTCCGGTTCTGCGTCACGTTTATATCCATAAGTTTTTAAAAATTTCATTATATCCTATTTATTCAATTGAAATTCTTTTGATATATCTAGGAGGAAATGGTGTGAACCGTTTATTTAAAATCAAATCTTCAATATCCTTTAACGATATTTCGACAAGAGCATAACTATTACGTTGTAGGTAAATGCTTTCCCGGGGAAATCGTATCGACATCAAAAGTCGATCAACAATTATCGTTATGTTCTAATTTTGAGCAATCAAAGAGCATCGAGATTCTCTGGACGAACTATCTTGACATTAACGATTAAGTTGTGACGAACCGATACATCGATAAAATTGAGCTTAGTGTTTATTGTGAACCTGTGAGGTATATACTGTATATACGCATGTCTTTTGCTATTTCTTTGCAATAACGAAACAATTTTTACAATTGAAAATAAGAGATAATGAAATGTTATAAGATATTATCTTAATAAATAAAAAAGAAAAGTAATAATTCGAAAGAAATATCAATTGCGGAATTTAAAGGTTCTTTTATAATCTTTTTTCCATAACCCGTATTACAAAGAAGAATTAATAAATCCAAATTTATATATGTACTACTGTGTACAGGAAATTTTACTATATATAATAAAAAGTCTAAACTTCCAAAATTCTTTTTATATAAATAATAATCATCCGTCTCAAATGGTCTAAAAATAGCTACTTATAAGCGTTTATTAGGATTCATTCATATATAAAGTAACATATATAGTATTTTAATAAATATTGTCTTATTTAATATATGCACAAATTACTATACCAAAAAAAAAAAACATTTTGAAATTTTTTTTTTTTATATAATTTAAATGCCTAAAAAAAAAAAAAAAATTAAAATTCTAATGGTTCTGATTAATTTTTTTTTTTTTTTTTTTAAAAAAATTTTTTTTTTATTATAAAAAAAAATTTTTTTCCAATAATATTTTTTTTTTTTTTTTTTTTCAACTGTCCCACGTGTATAAATATTTCATTTTTAAACAAGAACTTTGATAAAAATTTTTTTGATAAATAAATAATTACGCACCGCATACATACTATATACATACATATATGATGATAAGGAAAATTCTTTTTTATAATTTTTCACGGAAATAAAAAAAATAAATATAATTATACATAGTCCGGACATACTTTCTAACATATTTAGCGTCAATATCTTAGTGGTTATTTAAAAATTTCTTATTTCATCATTAGTACTAAATATATATCTTTTGTCTTTAACGAGACGATATTCGATGATGCTGATGGTATCGACTTGCATAATGTCTTGTGAAAGGTTGACCAGTATAAACAATTTGGTTTAGATTTTTTTTTTTTTTTTTTTTTTTGGTAAAATGAAGGAATCGAATTATATTATAATAATTTTTGATTGGATAGTTTCAATTGCGCACAGTATTTCATACAAGTTGTGAAACAAATAAATTAATTATTTTAGAAATATTATAAAAAAAAAAAAAAAAAATTTTTGTTTTTAAAATAAGAAATATATTTAATTATATTAACGAATTAACTACTAACCTTAACGGAAAATTTCATTTGAAATAAAACGCAATAATGCAATCCCGTGAAGAAGATTTTCTTTTAAATCATTTTAAATCCATATTAAGTATTTCTAATAAATGAAAGTTTTAGTAATCATAGGTTAATTTGTGTTAAAAAAAAAAAATTAAGATTTGCGAAGTTATTGTTTCAAATAGCGCATGACAGTATAAATTACACGTGGGACATCTGGGACGATCTCACACAATAAGCCCTTATTTGAAGTTTTTATGCGTTATGATTTCATTAAAATGCACTATTATAATGATTTCTCATAAACCCATTGTCAAAATAATAAAAATAATATCTTTCAATTTTTACTTTGAAAGTGTCAATAATATCAATTTTTTTTTTTATAGGATGAAATCTGGACTAACTACCAGAGGTTTAACTACTTAGTAAAGAAAAACTAGTTAACAGACGTGTTCCCCATGCAAGAGGATCACCCTACGTGGAATAATATCGAATAGTAAGACGGTAAGATAATTTAACAGCATAGGATTTAATCACGGGAACATTATTTCGACACTAGTTAAATTCTCATCTTAAATTTTGTCGCACTTATATCGTAATTTAACGTTTAATTCTACTTAAAGACTCAAGAAAAGAATTTTCGATTATGAAATTTATGCTTTGTCATATCATTGCAATAAATCGTCAAATTGTTTAACTTTCTGTATTATTACTTAATTAGTATTCATTCTTAATTTTCTATAATAAATATTCTTGATGTTATTTGACACATAAAATATGTCGTAATACGTTTTTAAACATTTATTGTTTAGTTGTAAATTTCGTTGTTTCAACTTAAAAATCAATCTTTATTTCTGTTTTAATCCTTATTATGACCCGATAAATTATATTTTCATTCATTTTTGTTTATATTATCTTTTTGAGAACAATTGGTTTCGGGGTTTATTTCCGTGACCTGAGTCGATACTGAGTTCAGAAGAAAACTACCAATTAGAAAACACTTATTTTTTCCTATAAATATCTTAATTTTTTTTTTTCTTGAGAATGAAAATTTATTAACAACCTTTAGTCATACAAATAAAATTTAATGTATATGTAATTATTTATTTTTTAATAATAAAAAAAAAAAAAAAATTTGCCTTTACCTCGAAATTTAATTATTTGTCAATTTTTTTTAAGAGAGAATATGAACTTTAATAATCAACATCAGCAGCAACAAAATTCTTGTAATGTGCAACCGATGACTATTAGTCAATCCATTCAAGCTATTCAAGGTCATCAAGGTCATCAAGCGTCTCAAATTTCTTCATCTATCAACATTCCTCAACTTCAAGATAATGTTGTTATGGCTGAATACTTATTCTATTATCAGCCATACAATGATTTTCAAGTTTATAATATTACTTGTAAAGAAATTTCATTTGATATGATTTATTGTCACAACTGCTTAAGTCAAAATAATGTTACGCACGTATTTTATTTTCAACATCCAGTTGACAAAAAAATTTATAAGATTATTTGCGAAATAGTTAGGTACAATTATATTGTTTGGATGCTGAACAAAATTGATTATAATGTTGAATTAAACTTTAATGGACAACAGCAAGAAACTTTTTCAAAACAACATAAAGAAAATTTGGAATTTCATTTAAAGCATTATTTAACTAATTATTTGGCACCTATTAATACCTTTCAACAACATATTATTAATCAACCTTTAGATAATTCTCAAGGTTATATTAATATCAACATCTAAGAAAGAATAGAAAGGATCTTCGCCTGGAGCGGAAAATATTATTTAATTGAATTTTTGTGGAACAAAGATTCAAAAAATATTAATAATTCATACCTTGTTCTTGTGAGATATGATATTCAACGGATATATTCAACGTATCTAGTATAGAGTTATAGATATTGAATATTTATAATTTTATATTATAAACATTTTTTTAAATTTTTTTTTTTATATTGTTAGAAAAGTTTTTTTTTTTTTTTCTTTATAAATTTTAATTTAATAATTACATGTAGTACTAATTTTTTTTTAATTTTGTTATTTCAGCCGTGTGAAAATATATGTTGACGAAATAATTAAATTTAGCTGTAGATCCAATTATTTAAAGTTATCATGCCTACCAAAATTTATTTGAGTAATAAAAAAAAAAAAGAATCAATTATTGAGCGTAACCAATTATGTAATTAATATAAATAATTTTTAATATTGAGATCATTGTTAAGATAAATTGAGCAACAAAAGTATAACATTAAAATTTTTTTTTTTATGCTTGTGAAAATGATCTACAGTACGTGATATACCGAACAATGATATTGTTACGCGAAATCTTGTTCATATGATTTCCGACGATCCGATATGAACACAGTACATTTGTGTACATGTCGATTTCTGATATTATGTGCCGATTTATATCGATATACAATTGTCGATTTGTGTACAATAGATTAACCTAATAGAAG
>QZLH01000983.1:35725-48721 GCA_003833135.1 Oehlia diaphana | reverse complement strand
GCTAATAATTACATAATTAAAGTCATATGATAATTTAGTGTTTTTACTTAGATTTCCATTATTTTTTTGCCACATTATTTGAAAAAATATTTGTGATTTGCAATGTTTTTAAAATCCGGAATTAGTGATCGGCAAATGATCGGTAAGGTGATATGAGCATGTCCGCTATGCTGTATTAATATTAAGTCCAATAAGAAAGCAAGGAATATTTTCAATTATATAAAATTTTTTTGTTTCTAAATAAAAATAGAGAAAAGATTACAAAGGAATAATTAGATTAATATATAATCTTACATTTCAGAACTTGAAATAATTTGAATTAAGGCGCAGTAAAGAGTGAGGCGCAGCTAATAAATTTTTTGGTGAAATGGGCAGTTAATTTTTAATTTTTCATGTCGGTAAAATGAAATGGAATAGGTAAATTTTCATATAGGTAATTAGTACTCATTAGCGTAATGACATTAGGTTGTTCCGCACCGGGACCAATGAGTTTGTTTAAATAGAAAATTTTAGTATTATAATGCTAAGTATATTAAAGATGGTTACAGAAGTTTTTTGCTTTAATTAGGAATTAAATATAGGTAATAATTAGTTAACAAAAATTAATAAAATAATATATATAAAATTATAATTATAATATTAGAATGATATAAATTATATTGGGAATTGGTAAACATCGGCTGGGTCTTCGATCATGCGGCAAATTTAATATTTTTGATTGGCCAGATTGGCCACATGATCGTGTCATGTTCATTTGTTTATCGAATCTCATTTTCATTATAGGTTCGAGGTTCGTTCTGAAGTACTTTTTCTTTTTATTTTTATTTCTAACTTACATTCTTACACTTTGTTTCTTACTAACTCTATTTCATTATTTTTAGGTCTTTTAGTCCTTACGGTTCTGCAATCAAGGTTCAGTTGATTTTCACTTTAATTTCGTTTCTTATTTTTTTATTTTTTTATTTTGTTTCTGTTTCATATTTCGTTTTACTAATTTTATTTCATTTTTTTTAGATATTTTAGTTCTTTCGGTTCTACAATTAATAACTTTTGCTACCCAATCTCCTATAATGACCATTTTTTTTTTATTTTTTGTCTCTCATCATTTTTCACCTCCTATTACTTCTCATTATTCCATTCTTTTCGTCTCCCATTATTTTCTATTACATCTTTTCATTTTCCATTATTTCTTTTTCTCTCCTGTTTACTTCCCATCATTTCTTTTTGACTCTCATCACTCCCATCACTCCTCTTCATCTTCCTATCACTTTCTTTTGTCTCCCATCCCTTTTCGTCTCCCATCACCTCTCTTTACCTTCTCATTATTCCTCTTCATCTTATCGCTCTTTTTCATCTCCAATCACTCTTTTTCGTCTACCATCACTCCTCTCCATCTTTCTATCACTCTTTTTCATCTCCCATCATGTCCTATTTCTCCTTTTGTTTCCTATCACTTCATTACTCTTTTTTACTCCCTTTCATCTTCTATTACTTCTCATTACTCCATTGTTATTTCATTTTTTTATTAGCAACTTTTTTCTTGATCATTTTAATTTACTTTTTTTTTATTTATATCACTTCATTAAAAAATAAATGAAGTGATTTTTTTCTTTTAAAATCGTAAATGTGTGATTTAAATTTTAATATTTGCAAATAAAATATCATTAGATAAGATTATATTATTTTGGATAAATATGTTTGCAAAAAAATTTTTAATCAGCCGTCAGCCAATTAATAAATTTACTCTTTATATATTGTACATCATGTGACATATTTAAAAAACCCCAGGCGACAACCCAGGCGACGTTTAGCAATTCCCAATTATGTTTAGCTATTTATATTAATGATTTGACGTATTAATTAAGGAATTGTGAAAAAATAATTATCAATAAAAATTGATTAATTTTTTAGAAGTATTTTCGAAAAAACTTTAATATTAAAATCTTTATGCAAATATCTAATCATTTAGAGAATTTCGGATATGGATTTGGTTATAATAATCCATTATTAAATCAACCATTTCTTCAATTAATTAATTATAAATATTGTAAAAATATCAATCTTTTTTGAATTTTATGAATTTGAAAATCAAACTATTTATTCAGCGTTCATTTTAATTGAAAAAACCTTAATCGTCTTTCTACTCTACTAACGTCACTCAATATTCCTATATGTTACTAGATTTTATTTAAAAAATAATAATTTTTGTAAATATATATAATACAATATTTTATTTCTTTATTTAATAATAAAAGAAATTAAAAAAAAATTTGGGGATAAAGAAAGAAATCGGCTTAAAAAAAGGTTAATTTCCGAAAAAAAAGGAATCTGAAAAAAAAATAAGTACCGAAAAAAAGTTCTGAAAAAAAAAGGATAATAATTAGGTCCAAAAAGAAAATTTTTTAAAAAATAACAATACGGCCTAAAAAAAAAAAGATCGAAAAAAAATTAATATAAAAAAATCGGTCTTAAAAGACCAAACATTAGGATTATTTAATAAAAAAAAAAATTTTTTTCAGTTTTGGAAAAAAAATTAAACCTAAACGGGAAAAGAATGAGAAAAAACAGATTTTTCAGTTTGAAAAATTTTAAACAAAAAAAAAAAAAAAAATCGGACAAAAAAAATTAATAATCAAAAAAAAATATTCTATAGCATGGTATATCAAGTTACACAATTCAAACTATTTATACATGCTAGTCTAAATGTTATTGTATTTTTTTAGTTATATAGATAGTTATAGAGATGGTGATAGAATTTTTACAAATTTTGATGATGGTGGAATATGTGAAATGGAAGTCAGCAAAATGGCGTCGGTTAATTTCATCTCGATGATGTACTGTAGTATAGATTTTATTTCTCTCAATTTTTTATATTATCGTTATAATTTGAACTCTTTCTTCAAACCACATTATCATTTCCCTATAAAAAATTTTCAGAAAAATGATCCCGTGTCTGAGCTTTTCCGGAATAAAAACTAGCATAAAAATATCATTTATCTGAGTTTTTTCAGAATTTTTTTTTATAGGATCTGAGCCTGATAGATCACAGTTATTATTAGTAAATATTTTGAACTGTATCCAGACATTTTGCTAAGTTTGTATTACTGAAACACATTCCGAGCTGAAGTGAAATTTCGCAGAAACTTCAGATTTAATATTATCCAATCAAAATTTGTCACGTTATAATTAAGGGTGACAACTTGTCATCCTTCTAAGAATTTCGGTAATTTTTTTCTCCTGATTAAATACATTATTTATCACGGATTATTTTCCAATTAGTAAATAGACATGAATATAGTAAAGATTCTTCAGTTTATTACTGAAAAATATTCCAAGATTTCTTAATATTACAATACATACTTTGGATTGTTTTCTTTTTATTTAAAGGTTAAAAAATTGAGCAAAGAACATAATTTCATATTATGCAAGTTAATTTATATTTATAATTATAAGTTTTCTTTTATTTTAATCCCTTTGTCATGGTTATCTTTAAGAATAATATGACTACTTTATAATTGTTTTGCTTTGTATTCTATTTTCGCTAAAATTTAATTTATCTTCTTTAAAAAATCACCTATATAAATGATAAATTAGAAAAAAATAAATAAATGGATAATTATTTAAGAGAACATTATTAAATTAATTAATTAATATGTGCCATATAATTGAAATTCTCATTCAATTTAGGTATGGAACTCCAATATTATGAAGAATTTTTTCTGTGAAAGAAAAGACTTTGAATGATTAAAATACTAAAATATAAATAAATTAGAAATGAAATGTTACACGATTAAAATTAATCATTGCATTAAATAATTGTTAAAAAAAAAAAAAAAAAAAAAAAAAAAAAAAGACCAAAAAAAAATTCTAAAAAAAAAAGGATAAAAAATAGGCCCAAAAAAAAAATTTTTTAAAAAATAAAAAAACGGCCTAAAAAAAAAAAGATCAAAAAAAAAATAGTATAAAAAAATAGAAAAAAAAAAAAAAAAAAAAAAGAATAAATAAATTAATTAATTAAAAGTTTTTAACGTAATGCAAATATATTTATTATTATGAGAAAGTTAGAAAAGCTAAAATGATCTTTTCAAAAAATCATTTAGTATAAAATATCAAAGACTGACTAATAACTTTCTTTTATTTTCAACTTTAAGATATATGTTTTACTTATTTATTATCTTTTTACAATTGAGTTTTTCCCTATAATTTATTTAATAAAAATAGAAAGAATGCAAGTAACATTTTTAAATTTTTAATATTTGAAAGAAATTTTAATTCAAAAAGAAAGATATTATGACATACACAAAAATATAATAGAAATTTACTAATGATTGTATAAAATAGATAAAATTATACAATCTATTTATTTATACTTTTAAAGCAGTATATTAATAATATAAAAAAAAAATACTGTAATTCTGTAAATAAATGATTTAAAGTTTTTACAATTTAATAATTAAAAGAAAACTACTATTATAAATTAATGATTTTCTTGAAGTTTCTTTAAGCTATTTTGTGCATCTTGATCTCCTTGTTTAGCACATTTTTCATACCAATAAATTGCTTTGTCTATATCTTTTATAATTCCATCTCCTTTTTCATATGCTAAAGCAAGATTATATTGTGCTACATCATCTCCTAAAATTGCAGCATTTTGATATAATTCAAATGCTTTTTGTTTATTAATTATAGTTCCAATACCATTATCATAACAATATCCTAGCATTATTATTCCTCCTAAATATCCTTCTTCAGCTGATTGCTTATACAATTCAAAAGCTTTATTACAATCTTTTTCAATACCAATTCCACTTCTATAACAATCAGCAAGATTATATATTGCCATTAGACTACCATTATTTGCAGCTACTTCATACCAATAAAAAGCCTTTTTTAAATCCTTTTCAACACCTATTTCTTTTTCATAACAATAACCAATGCTTACTTGTCCAGGTGTAAAATTTTTATCAACTACTTTTTCATAATATTCAATAGCTAACTTACCATTATTCATAGTTCCTTTTCCATAAAAATAACATTCACCAACAAAATATTGTGCTAAAATATGATTTTTTTCTGATGCATTAATAAACAATTTAAATGCTTTTTCCTCATTTTTATTTATTTCAATTCCATAATAATCAAAATATCCAAGAATAAAAATAGAATTTGAACTATTTTTATTATCTAATAACCAATTATAAAATTCTTGTGAATTTAAATCATAATTATTAAAATATTCAATAACTTGTTGTTTCACTGAATTTATTACAAGTCCTTTATTTATTTTTTTAAAAATAAAATCATGTATTTCATCAACTATAATGTTAAAATCTTCAATTGCAAAATTTTCTTGTTTATTTAATCTTGCTATAGGATCAATTTCTTTAATATTTATTTTATCAAAATTTTGAATAAGTTGAGATAAATCTCCTTGTAACTCTGAATTATTAGAAATATCATTAAATTCTTGTTCATTAGTATACTCCTCAGTATCTTGCATTTTGTTATTATTGAGCGTTATCAAATATATTGAATACTAATGATAAGTTAACAATAAAATTAAGGAGGAAAGAGTGAAAGTAAAAGTATTAAAGTTTTATTGTGTATACCTATTTAAGTTTTTTTTCCTCCAATGATAGTCGTACAAGCGTACAGAATGATTTAGTATTACCTGTTACCAAACAAACAGACTTTGGTACCACAGCAGTATGCAGTTACATAATGACGTCATCAAGAAATTTTGAAAAAAAAAATTACTATTAGGCCGGGCAAAAAAAATTTTTAGATTCTCGTGACTCGTGACAGAAAATTTAAAAATGGCCTGGTCGGTCAGCTTTTTTTTATATATATATGTAAAATTTTTGCATATGTTATATTATTTTTATATTATTTTTATTTTTAAATCCATGTGAACAAGATTACAGAAAGATAAACAAGTACTAATTAAAAAAAAAGTCAAACGTTATCTAAACTACGCTATAATCAAACCGCCCGAAGACAGCGCACCCTGTAAAATTTTTGCATATGAGAAATTTTTTTACGCACATTGGCCAAAAACTTACAATCACGTGATAAAAATTTTTTACTATAAAAAAAAAATTTCCATTTTTTGAAAAACTGACCCGGCCGGGTCACGAGAATCTAAAATTTTTTTTTTGCCCGGCCTAAATTATAACACAATATTAATAAATGTCGTACTATAAAATGAATGTAATTGTAAGATATATACAACGCTCACTTGATAAAAATATTCGTTATAAAAGCTGACGTTATTTGAATAAAATGAATAAATGATCCCTACCATAATCATTCCAACAACATATTGGAATAATTTTAAAATGTAGTATAAGATGAAATAAGAATATTCTAATTCATTAAAAGTATCATTACAAAGTTTACGCTTATATTGTTTAGAATATTTAAAATATAACTTGATCTAATATAAATGTAATAAATATTATTTTTGAAATAAATTCTAATGGCTTTCTTCTCATTACTTTTTATAAATTAAAAATTCTAATTAAAATTAGAAAATTTTTATTTTCCAATTAAATGAATATTAATTAAAAAGGGTGATGATGATTTTATGTCTAATAAATGTAAAATTTAAGTTTTTGTAAATAAATTTCTTTTAAATTACTATTATCAATCATTGCGTCCGTATTCACCTACTTGAAGCCACAGTATTAATATTAAATCAACAAGAAAGCAAGAAATACTTTCAATTATATAAATTTATTTGTTTCTAAATTCTAACCGTTATATTTGAGAAAAAAAATAGAGAAAAGAAAGGAATAATTAGATTAGTGCTATATAATCTTATATTTCAGAATTTGAAATAACTTGAATTAAGGCGCAGTAAAGAGTGAGGTGCAGCTAATAAATTGGTAAGCCTACATGTCGGTGGAATGGCATTTATGTGGAACCGAATTAGAACCGACGATATTGAAATGATATCGTTTAAAATACGAGATTTCTGTAAAGTATTTTTAAACGGTATCCAGGCTTTTTGCTGAGTTCATATTGCTGAAACTCATTCTGAAGTGCTGAAGTGATATCATTAAATTGAAGTTTTCAGATTTAATATTATCCAATCAAAATTTGTAATTTATTAAGGGTGATAATAAAAATTTTAATGTATTATATATATTCGACATCTTACATATTAATAATTAGTTAAGCGTGTTGGAATTTGGTGGTAGGTTGCTAGATTCCTTATTTTTTTTTTATTTTTATAGAAACGAAATATTTATTAACAGTTTGAACTTTCTTTTTTTTTAGACGGTTTAGACGTATGGGAATTTGGTGAAAAATCAGCTTAAACACTTAGCCTTAGATATCCTAGTCACATATATATCTCTAACCCTTATATTCACAGGAAATATCAAGCTATTGAAAAGATTAGGAAACAAAGATAAGAAGAAACAGGACATGGGAATTTGGCTAAACGGCTGGAATACTCTGGAATTTTTTTTTTAGATGAGTTTGAAGGTGGGAACTTGAGCATTTTTTTTAGACCATTGTTTTAACGAATTACTTACTAACGTTTAGTTTCTTCTTTTTTTAGATGGTTAAAGGACGCGACAGTGAATAGCATTTTATCCAAATATTCAAAAACTAGATACTACTTATGATAGCCAAATGATCTACAATTGGAAAACGAAGTCTACTTATCTTAAAAAATTGCACGAAAATCTATCAAGATACTGATCATACTTATCAAGTTGAAATTATATTTTTGGCCTACTGGATTTACTTTAAATGATAAAATCTTTGCGATGACAATTTGTCAATTTATTTTAAGCAAAGATTATGACGGAATGTCACAATACATTATGAAGATCATGAAACAATTAGAAGTAATGTCATTTATTTACCGTATTCATTATTGTATACTAATTAGTATTTTTATCTTATAGGTACAAAATGAATGATGGTTAATACTTATTTTCATTAAGTATGTATATCCCTATAAAAAAAGTAGATACGTTTTTTATACTGAAAGATACATTTTGTATACTGAGAGATACGTTTAGATACGTTTAGATACGTCTAGATACGTTTTGAGATACGGAAAAATGCACAATTCCGTGTCTTGCAAGACACGTTTTGTATACGGAGACACTAAAAAAACGTATCAAGTGAGATACGGAATTGTGCATTTTTCCGTATCTCAAAACGTATCTAGACGTATTTAGACGTAACTCTCAGTATACAAAACGTATCTTTCAGTATAAAAAACGTATCTACTTTTTTTATAGGGTATAATATTTAACTTATTATACATTTTTTTTTACATATGTAAATTGACATTAAAATATTTTTCTCTTTTTATTGACGAAAATTTGGAAAGATATACATAACATCTGCATACAGCACATGGAATTTCGTTTACTTTAATACAATAAAAATGTGTAATATAATATAATACTTACAATCGTACAATATAATATATAAAATGTATAATATAATACATTGTAAACAAAGTTTTACAATTTATTATTTCATTAATGCGCGTTTTGAGGGTGCACAATTCGATTATCATAAAACACAAAAACTTGCATTTTTTTTGTGCATATACTACGCATAAAATTTAGTGATGAAAGACCAAAATGAGACAAACTCTAAAAAAATGAATTAGTACTAAAGATGAAAAGATAAATTAAAAAACCAAAATTTACTTACATTTTCATAAGAGATCGCTAAAACAAAAATGTAACTAAAAAATAAATTCATAATTTTTCACGTTAAGAAAAGTGTTTAATTTAGGTAAAAGAGAAGGATGAAAAAGAGGGAGAGGGGAATAAAAAGAGAGGGAGAGAAAGGTGAAGAACGAAAAAAGGGGAAAAGGAAAAATGAAAGAGAGGTAAAAGAGGAAGAACAAAAAAAAAAAAGAAAAGAAAAACAAAGAGAGAGGGAAAAAGGAAAGGGGATCATATATTATATCTCGTGATATGCGTGATACATAATTTTATATCGTATTCAATATTTTGCAGTGCGAATCCTGAACAAAAATTACATGCACAATATTTTGCAATAAATTGTAAAATAAAATTTCTATTTTTGCGCGAAAAATAAACAATTTAAATACTTTACAATATATTGCACAATATAGAATCCTCCAAAATTTAGTGATGTTGATATTTTTGATTAATTATTTTTAATTAACAGTAAACAGTTAATATCAAACACACCTTTGACTATTTAATTATTATTTTGAAGAAATTATATAGTATATAAATTACTAACCTTAATTAAATGATTTCTGTAGAATAATTGACCTCATTAACATTTTTAATAATAATGAGATTATCGGAGAATTTTTTGTTTTCTTATTAAAACATTTTAGTTGCCATCCTTTCAAGAATTTCAGTGATTTTTTCCTTCTAAATTAAATACATTATTTATCACGGACTATTTTCCCAATAGTAAATAGACATAAATATAAAGACTCTTCAGTTTATTTCTGAAAATATTTCAAGATAATTTTAATAATACAATGCATACTTTGGAAGTGATTTATTGTTTTCTTTTTTATTTTATTTGTAAAAAAATTGAACAAAGAAAGCGACTTATTCATAATTTTACATTATGCGATTTAATTTAAATTTATAAAATTATGTATTTTCTTTTTATTCTAATCCCTCCGCCATGATTATCTTAAGAATATCATTATGACTTCATTATAATTGTTTTGTTTTGTATTCTATTTTCGCTAAAATTTAATTTAAAAAATATCCTATATAAATGATAAATAGAGAAAAAAAATAAATGGATAATTATTTAAATGAATATTATTAAACTAATTAGCTAATGTGTCATATTATGGAAATTCTCATTCAATTTAGATATGGAATCCAATATTATGAAAGAATTATATTCCGTAAAAGAAAAGCTTAAATACTAAAATATAATTATATAAATAAATTAGAAATGAAATGTTACACCATTAAAATACAATAATAATCATTGCATTTTTATAATTGCTAGTAATAAGCATCTTTTTTTTTTTTTTGATGGGAAAGGTTAGAAAAAGCTAAAATGATTTTTATCAAAAATCATTTTGTATAGATTATCCAAAAACTGACTAGGAACTTTCTTTTATTTTAACTTTAAGATTTATGTTTTACTTATTTATTGTCATTTTACAATTGAGTTATTTTACTATAATTTAATTTTTAAAAATAGCAAAGAATACAAATGTTAAAATTTTACACACTTAAAATTTTGATATTTGAAAGACATTTGAAAGATATTATTATGGCATACAAATTATATTTAAGCATAAAAGAAAATTATCTAAAAATGATTACAATTTATTTATTTTATGTTTAAAGCAAAGGAAAAACAAACTAAATAAGATGATTTAATGTTTTAATTTAATAATTAAAGAGAAATTATTATAAATTATTGATTTTTTCTGAAAGATTATTTAAATTATTTTTTGCTAACGCATATCCTTGTTTGGCAGATTTTTCATACCAATAAATTGCTTTGTTTATATCTTTTGTAATTCCATCTCCTGTTTCATACATTAAAGCGAGATTATTTTGTGCTATATTATGTCCTAAATTTGCAGCATTTTGATATAATTCAAATGCTTTTTGCTTATCAATTTTAGTTCCAACACCATTATTATAACAATATCCTAGCATCATTATTCCATCTAAATGTCCAACTTTAGCTGATTTCTCATACAATTTAAAAGCTTTATTATTATCTTTTTCAATACCAATTCCATTTTTATAACAAATACTAAGATTAAATATTGCTATTACATTTCCATTATTTGCAGCTTTTTCATACCAATAAAAAGCCTTTTTAAATTCTTTTTCAACACCTATTCCTTTTTCATAACAATAACCAAGACTTGATTGACCATATGATAAATTTTTATTGGCCACTTTTTCATAATATTCAAAAGCTAACTTATCATTTTTTGTAGTTCCACACCCATTTTTATAACAATGACCAATATAATATTGTGCCAATATATGATTTTTTTCTGATGCATTAATAAACAAATTAAATGCTTTCTCAACATTCTCATTTGTTACAATTCCATAATAATTAAAATATCCAAGAATAAAAATAGAATTTGAACTATTTTGATTATTTAATAACCAATTGTAAAATTCTTGTGAATTTACAATAACTTGTTTTTCTGATTCCCATTCAATTCCTTTAATATTTAATTCAGTAATAAAGTCATTTATTTCATCAGCTATCATGTTAAAATCTTTTTCAGTTGAATGATTTTCTTGTTTACTTGATATTGCCGTAGAATCAATTTCTTTTGTATTCATTTTATTAAAATTTTGAATAAGTTGAGATAAATCTCCCTGTAATTCTGAATTATTACTGCCTAAAGAAGTCCCTTTAAGTTCTTGTTCATTTGATATTTGATGATCTTTTACTATTACATCTGTTTTTGAAATTATGGCATTTAACCATTCAACTACTTGATATATAGTTGGACGATT
Organism: Oehlia diaphana; assembly: GCA_003833135.1. Lineage (NCBI taxonomy): Eukaryota > Fungi > Glomeromycota > Glomeromycetes > Glomerales > Glomeraceae > Oehlia > Oehlia diaphana. The sequence continues at coordinate 37,238 of QZLH01000983.1, read as the reverse complement.
ATCTGGTTCCCCGTCCCAACATTCTAGAAACAAGCATAATTTTAGAATTAATAATATTCAAATTATAAAATTCAATAACATAAAATTATTACTCACTGGTATAAATTTTAACATATTCATCAGGTGTATCAGGAACAACAGTTTCTCTATGACCTTGTGAAATATCCAAAGCTAAACCAATGTCATATTGTTCACCTTCAGCGTAAAAAGGAGGTTGCCCACTGGATATCTCCCATAGTAATACGCCTAAACTATAAATGTCACTTTTTTCATTTAATGAATACATTTGTGTTGATTGGTTACTATTTTTTCGTCTACTAAAACTTTTTGGGTCGACGTAAGGAACCATCCCAAATAATTTAGAATGAAAATTTGATGATGCTCCAATTCTTTTGGATAATCCAAAATCCGCTAATTTGATTGTGTTATTACGTACAAGTATATTACAGGAGTGCTATTAATAAATGCATATTCAGATAAGTAATACAGTATAATATCATTAATAATCGAATAATATTAATTAAATTACCAAATCCCGATGCACTATTCCTTCGTTATGTAAGCATGATACAGCGCAAGATAACTGGTATGCCATTTTATATTTGTTAACCCAAGAAAGTTTGGTAAAGTTTTCCTTCAAATAACTTCGAAGAGTACCACCGTCGGCGTATTCCAATACTAACCAATAATTATTATGATTATCTAATAAATAAAAAAAAAAAATTCATTAAAATGCATTTCTTTGAATTTTACGATTAACAAGAATATTATATTTATTAAAGATAACTTCGGCCAATAATACCTGTCTCGAGTTTTGTTATCCCATAGCAACGAATAATGTTATCATGAAAATCAACTTCTCGTTGAATTTTTAACTAAAATAAAATTTAAATACTTAAAAATAAGTATAATATCAAATAAATATAATCATAAACGAAAAAAAATTATTTCATATTAAATTACCTCACGAACAATTTCTTTCACGGTGATGTTATCAAGACTAAAAAAAGATTTTAACGCAAATTGTTTTTCTGATTTTTTCCAATTTGCACGATATACTTTTCCGAAACCTCCGGTACCAATGTGTTGAATATTATTAAATCGGTTGTATTCATATAATTTAAAATATTCTTTATCAACAGCTTCCTCAATCCAATTGACCCATTCATTTGTATGCTGGGTATCTTGAATTTTGATATTATAGGACATTATTGAACGTATTGAATAATGATAAGTTAACAGTAAAGTTAGAAAAAAATGAAAAGTAAAAAAATTAATGTGTATGCCTATTTTATACGTACAAGCGTACGGCGTGATTAGTATTACCTGCTACTACTGCTACCAAACCAGTCGTGTTCAGTAATTTCGGTGTGACAGTTGGTGTCGATCACTTCTATAATAGGGGTCGTCTAAAGCGGAGTCAAATCACGTGATTCGATGTAATATGAGTGAACTAATTTTTTTATGAATCAAGTTTAACATAAACTTGAAAATCATAAAATAAGTGTATCTT
>QZLH01000983.1:24555-34933 GCA_003833135.1 Oehlia diaphana | reverse complement strand
AAATGGATAGACAAAAATGAAAAGTCAAATAAATCGAAAACGGCATTCAAAACTCATTTTGTCATTCTAAGTAAACTTGCAGAGCAGGCCAAAATACACTTAGTATATATGTTTAAAAGGTCGTATATATATTGCGAAAAATTTTATTTAGAAAATAAATTTTTTTCGGAGTCACGAGATTTGACTCCGCTTTAGACGTCCCCTATAATTAGGCAGGTGATGTTACGCGTCACTGATCACGTGTAGCCACGAGTTCAAAAACAGAATTTTTTTGCGCCAAAAAATTTATTTGTTACCCCGTGATGCGGCTAACCTGTCACACATTTCAGACGTACTTTCACTTTACATAATGACGTCATCAAGGAATTTTGAAAAAAATTATTACTCTAGATTATAATAACAATATTATTAATGTCGTATCGTAAAAAGAATTTATCGCACGGCCCTATAGGATCATGCTGATTTTATTTGTCCGATATTTTCATTATCGTACAATATTGATATCGATAGTTTATTTGCGTACAATATCGAATATTAATAGAGCATGATCTACGATAACATAGATATTGTACGGTGTTGTATTTATATTGGTTAACGTCACGAAGTGACGTTAACCAATATAAATACAACACCGTACAATATCCATTAAATATTAAAAGTATTAATTCACATAATTATTTACAGAGTAATTATATTAAGATATATACTACTATCTTCTTGATAGAAAAATCAAATTTTTTTATTTGTTATAAAAGTTGAAGTTATTTGAATAAAATTGAATAAATGATCCCTACCACAATCATTCCAACAACATATTGGAGTCTTTTTAAAATGTGTTGTTATAAGATGAAAATAAGAATATTCTAATTTATCAAATATATCATTACAAAGTTTACATTTATATTGTTTAGAATATTTAAAAATATAATTTGATTTAATATAAATGTAATAAATGTTATTTTTTGAAAAAAATTCTAATGGTTTTCTTCTCATTTCTTTCCATAAATTAAAAAAATCTTCTAATTCTAAATTAGAAAATTTCCATTTACCAATTAAATGAATATTAATTAAAAAGGGGGATGATGATTTTATAGCTAATAAATGTAAAATTCTTTTTGTTAAAATATTATTAAATGATTTTGTGGCGTAAATGATGATTTTTTTGAGTTTTGAACAAGATTTCAATAAATCTTCAAATTCTTCCAAAGATGACGATCCCAACCACACCGGTAAAACCTCAATATTTGAACACGTCATTTTAATCGTGTGAAGATAATATTCAATTGACAACGGTGATGGAGATGTATTTCGTGATAACAATGTTGTATCAATCGTATATGTTGTATTATTCGTTATCACTTCAATTGCATTATTCGTATGAGGACGAATATTAAGAATTTTTAAAGTATCTTTTGTTGTTTCTATTAATTTAGCAACAAATGTTAAATCTTTCTCTCTAAAATTTAGTAAAGAAAGAATTTCAAGTTTTGATAAATAGACTCCTTTATAATTATTATCATTAATATAATCTTCATTATAATCAAAACTATGAAAACAAATTTTTAATTCCGTTAAATTAATAAAATTTGTAATTGCTTGAATTGGCAAATAAGTACAATTACAAAGTTCAAGAATTCTTAAAGAATTAGAAAGATGTTCGATAGTTTTCTTTTTAAAAAGATTCACCATAGATCTGACGTATATAAATTTTATTTCTCTCAAATTTTTTTGCGAGAGAATTAAAGTACTAATATTATCATTATATTTCGAATTTTCTTCAGACATAATAATATCTTCTGAATCAGAATCCGATAGATCACTTATAGTACTATTATGATAAATTGAATTTTCAGATTCAATATTATCTAAACAAAATTCAATACGTTTTAAGTTATGAATATTTTTTGATAATTCAAGAATAATTTCTTCAGGACAAGAAATAATATTAATCTTTAAAATTGAAAGTGATAATAATGATCTTTTTGATATAGAAAATTCAAAAATATTAAAATTTGGTATATCAAGATATTTAATTTTTGAACATCTTTTTATAAAAAATGACCAAAATTTTTTTTGATATTTTTGAATAATTTTTTTATCATCAATATTACCAAATATACCTTTGATTAATTTATTTATTACATCTAAAGAAATTATTTGAATATATAAAACGTAATTGAATAATGGTTGTTTTTGTAAAAGATCTTTATTAAATTTTTTTAATAAGAAAGGAGAATTTTTGATTTCTTGTAAAAAACATTTAATTATAGTTCTTCCAAGTATATTCCAATAATTTTTTTCTTTTGAATCGATACATTTTAAATCAATATTTATCCAAGGATTTCTCCATAATATTGGTATAACAAATCGACAAAATAATCTATTTGTAAGTAAACATGAATATAATGATCTTTTATCTTCTGAAAGATATTCGATGATTTCTCTAATACAATCTTCTGAGAGTGACATTATGAATTGAATCGAAAAAAGATTTAATTAATGAATAAAAGATAGAAAGGAAAAATGGGTATTATTTATAATAATTTTCTTGGACGCGTTAATTACATAATCGATGTATCGGACGTTAAAATTTTCATTTATTCAAATAAGGAAAATAAGCTAATAAAGTTAAAATCGAGGATTTTAACAGAACCAATTTATATAGTAGAATAAGAATAAACGTCCGAAATTCGTTCAAACTTTAAACTTATATCACAATTTCCAAAATTATACTGCGGAGAATGATCTGATCCTCGTGATACAATTAAATATTATAGGGCCGTCAAAAATTTCCCTTCCACAAATATCCAATAACAGTATTATTATATTATGCAGTAGGGAAATTTCAGATACCGAACTCATTAAACAATAGTTATTATTAGAATATAACTACGCTTATTATGCACAGATTTCTGTTGCACAAAAAATTTTTTCGTTACACAAACAGAAATTGCATCTCTTTTTGTCGGTAAATGGTAAAATAATGGTTCAAAAAAAATTCCGCCTAAGACTTCACGTTTCACAATGATTTGATTTAATGTTTAAAGAATCCAATTCAGTCTTATCAATCATAATTTCAAATGTTGAAAAAAACAATCGGTGTTTGATCAACGCTGGATTTATTGATCACATTCCTGATATAGGAGTTTTAAAAGTAAGAGGGTTAAGTTTCTTTGTTTAAAATCCTGTTCAATTACATATGTGGCTGTGGCTCAAAACGCCTGCAAGTAATTGTCAATTCTACAGGTTGATCTTAAAGAAGTATTCTTCTAATATTATTGAGGAACAATTTGTTTATTAAAAAACAAGAATGACACCATACTTGGAAACGACCATACCATTTTATATAAATAGCATAAAAAAAAATTGATTTTTTTTTTTTAAAAAAAAAAAGTCTTTTTTTCTCGTTATCTTTACCCCGCAATAATAATAATAAATTTTATGTTCATCATGTCATATAATACCGAAACTAATGAATGGGTTAATTGGGTTGAGGAAGCCATTTCTAAGAAGCGTATTGTACATTACGAATATGGACATTTTAGGAATATTAAAGAAATTGGTACCAGTGACCTTGGGAATGTTTATCGTGCAAATTGGAAAAATAATTTTCAATTTTTTGGACTGAAATCTCTTTCTAATATTAATGATAATGCCATTAAAGAAATTATTAATGAGGTAAATTAAATAAATTTTCGCTTTTTTTTAAGAAACCTTTGATTTATTTTTCGTTTAAATTAAAATTTAGCTTGAACTTTATCGTAAAATTGATTCTCATGAAAATATTATTAATTTTTATGGGATCACCATTGCGGATCAAGGTATGCTGCGTCGTTAAAATATTTATTAGAATATAATAAATAATAAAACCATAATAAAAAAAAAAAATTCTTTTTTTTTTTTTTAGTAAACCAATTTGGTAAAATTCAGAATTATTTATTGGTAATGGATTATATTGAAGGTGAAACTCTTGAAGAATATTTAAAAGAAAATTTTCATAATCTCACATGGAGAAAAAAATCCGATTTAGCGTACCAATTGGCTCGCGTTGTTTCGTACTTGCATCACAAAGGAATCACACACCGTGACCTGGTAATTATTACTGAGATATTTATTAATAAAAAATTTATGATTATTTGATTAATTTAAACCTTTTAATAGAATTCCGGTAATATAATAGTTTATCAAAATACCATCAAGATAGCTGATTTTGGGTTGTCAAAACGAATTAAGGAAGCGACATCTAAGAAGAAAATAGATTTATTCGGCGTAATTCCTTATATTGATCCAAAAAGATTCGACAAACAGTTGCATCCATTAGATGAAAAAAAAAGTGATGTTTACAGTGTTGGAGTGCTCTTATGGGAAATATCAAGCGGAAAGCCCCCCTTTTATGTAGAAGGTCAACCATATAATAATAATTTGGCTGTAAAAATTTTACAAGGTTATAGAGAATCGGTTGTTCCTGATACTCCTGCAGATTATGTTAAACTATATACTGGTAAGTTTATCGTTATTTAATTAATATTTTAACATAAAATAACGAGTAATGACGTATGTACATTGCATTATTTAGAATGTTGGGACGGCGAACCAGATAATCGACCATCTATGAACAATGTTGTTAATAGATTAAGAATAATTAATTTACAATCAGGTACGAGGAAAACGAGTGTAAATAACCAATTAACAAATGAACGTACGAATTTAAACGGAAACGAAAATTCATCAAATAATATATCATATCAAATTATTGTTAATAAAACAATAGAATACATATTTGAGACGATAAATAAAGGATTATTAGGAAAACTTCATATTATTGATTATTTTAAAAATAATAATATCAATTTACAAGAAATTTATGATTGGTTAATAAATAATCAGGAGAATTCAAATTCGAATTTTTTATTGGGATATTTTAATTATTATGGAGTTGTAACGAATGAAAATCATGATGTTGCATTTAAATTATTTTTAAAAGCGTCAGAAAAAGATCATATATTAGCACAATCTTATGTCGGTAAATTTTACCAATATGGATTAGGAACAACAAAAAATGAGAGATTAGCTTTTGAATATTTTGAAAAATTGGCATATAGGAATTATGCTATAGGACAAGTAGATATTGGATATTGTTATAGTCAAGGCGTAGGTACGGGAAAAGATTCAAATAAGGCCGTTTTTTGGTATGAAAAGGCTGTAAAAAATAAAAGTATAGTAGCCATGAGTAATCTGGGTACTAAATATAAAAATGGGGAAGGAGTTATTAGAGATGATAAAAAAGCTTTTGAATTGTTTAAAAAATCAGCTGAAGGAGGTTATTTATACGGAATGAAAATGTTGGCATATTGTTATGATAATGGAATTGGTACAAATATCGATAAGCAAAAAGCAACTGAAATACATCAAAAGATTATGAATAAGAAAAAAAATGAATCTTCTGACGAGTTAACTCGTAAGTCAAAACGAGTCAAAGTTTAATATAAATGTAAAATAATATAAATATAAATTTATATGATTACGTTATTTACGAATATTTAATAATAAAAATCATTAATAGTTTTATTTATTGATTTAAAAAATTGTAAGTAAAAAAATTATTATTAATAAAATTTTTATATTTATTCTAATATAAAACTATTTGTTGTTAATTTTTATATTTTTGTAATAAAAATAATTCCTTTTTTGCTTATTTAATGTTGGAATTTGAAAATAGAAAATTCTTTTTTTTTGTTTGTAAATTTTGTTAATATAAATATTTTATGCAAGTAAATTTCCAATTATTACATTCTAAATATTGCGTAAAATATATATATATATGTATATATTGTTGACGGTAAAAATATAAAAAATTGAAAAGAATAAACCAAATATTTCTTTTTTAATTAAAAAAAAGTATAACTACGCATTATTTAAGCTTCATTAGAAGTGAATACGATATGTTTGTAATGCAGATGTCGCTTCATTCGTCGAATTGTGTGATTTAAAGGTCATCATTCTTTAAAACTTTTTTCCTGACCACAATTTATTACTTAGTATGTGCCCGAGTTCTTTATTTCTATCTATGAAGGTTTTTTCATCAATTAATATAAATTTTATTAAATCATCAGTCAACAAAGAATTAAACTTTTCATAAATCATAACGTTATGTTGGCATCTAACTATTTAAAATTTTGTGGCACATGTTTAAACAAATTCTAGACTATATGATTGATGTAGGTTGAAATATTATTTATCCATATACAGTATATTCAAGAAATGGTCCTCCTTTTTTAGGAAGCTCAGTTTTCTATCGTCTTGTCATTTTCATTGTTGTAAATATAATTAACTTTAACTATTAATTCAAATTAATTATTATTATATTTAATTTAATTTTTATTTGGTTTTCTATTTGAATCCTTCCTATATCATTTTTTGATTCTCTTTTTGAACCCAAAACTTTATTTATTATTTTCTTTTTGACTTCCTTTTCAACTTTTTATCAAACTTTACAAAATCATCAATTTGTAAAATATTTTCGCTAAATGTAGCGTCAAGATTAAGGAATTGAAGAAAATGTTTTATCCGGTTGTTATTACATTTACATTTATTTAGTAGCGAATGTTACATAATCTTTTGGGCTTATGATTGTCTCTATATTAGTAATTAGTAAATAATCTAACTTTAATAATTCATATTTGCCGATATCATACAACTACTAAATTATAAATTTCAACCTTTTATCATCTTTATTTAAACCCTTTGATATCACCTATTATAAATAATTTTTATTTCATTATCGATAATTTCAATAAATTAATTTTTTCTATTTCTTCAAAGTTTTTATACTGATATAACTTACAAACGTTGGAATAAATAATGCGGAATGAAACTTTACAATATTTATTGAAGAAATAATAAATGATTTAACACGTAACACTTACTTAATGATATTATTTTCTTGAGTAAAACAAAGATGTAATCTACTAGCTGTAAATTTATTAAAGATATTGTTTTAATTTCCTTTACAAAATTATATTATTTCCTCTTTTTTGAATCTTTTTATTATAGTTTCTGATAGCATTTTTTCAAGATTTCAAACTAAAAAAACATTACAACTCATTGTAATAATATGTTTTATAACGATTTATGTTTACGAAATAATTTATGTAAGAAACATTTTTGTCTTTAAGTGCTTCAAGATACCAGGATCAGTTGAGCTTGAGTTGCGGGCTAAAATCTTTGGTTGGAAGCTTGACGAAGGATCGGATTACTATCTCTCCAATCTCGAACGGGTTTGCTTTCTGCATTGTTCTAGCATTTCTCTCTCGATTGCGATGAGATTGGTGATAGTGCAGTCGAAGTTTGTTGCTTATTTATCCTTTTAATAAAAAATACAAATGTCCAGTCAAGTTAGTTATATATATTCGTTTATTTATATGAAATCAGCCACAAAGCAATGCATAATAAACCATAGTAACTATTGATAATACAGAAAGTAAAAAAGTATAGTGTAAAATAGGGAGCATAAAATGTTAAACCAAATAAAACTCCTGTCCACTTCTGTTCCCTCCTTTCCTATCAACTGCGGTATCTGAATTTTGGACATCTTTAACCAAAGGCAGCTCGTTTTCTGTCTATGCCATAGGCAACTCGTATTCTGTCTTTCGACTGCGGTATCCGAGTTAGACTGCGGTCTCCGAGCTCAAATCTGCCCAAGACAATTCATATTCTGCTGATAGGTCTGGCCGGTCACTTCTGTTTCAGTGGAGAAAGATCTTTGGTAATGACTATGCTGTTCTCCTATTGCACCTATGACTTTACCATCTATGAGGCCCATTATAGCACCCAAGGGTACCCCCGATGGTATCATAGAGTGACCACCAGGACAAGAACTCACTCAGTTGGTATATGCAGTAACGAAAACTATCTAGTATAAGATAGAATTCTACACACAGTGACCATCCTGACAGGACTATGAACCTCCCAAAGCCGCCTGCAGGAACGGTGGGGGCCCCTGTAATAATCATTAGTTTTCTATTTGGTTTGATCATCAAAAACTTTGCATGATTTCATACAAATTTAATGTTTATAACCCCCTTGCTGAACTTCTCAAGTGTAAATATTTTTTACACTTATTGTATATTCATCATAGTATAAAACTCAGAATATTATGAAATAATTTGATCATAACAAAAATAAATATTCTCAAATTATAAATCCACAAAAAATCCATACCTCATTTTTTCAAGAAGGAAAATAAAAGAGTACAATAAATGATATTTTACATAAAATATAAAGTGTAAGATATAAGATTTAAAACAAGAAATCATTCTTGTTTTAACTTTTCAATAAAGAAAAGTGTAAAATATTTCTCACAATATTATATATTCATCATAGTATAAAACTCTGAATATTATGTAAAATATGAAAATCATAGTTTTCAAATCATGATTCCAAAAATTCTAGTAAATATCCATGATATGGTGTGAATTCATTAATTGCGTGTGGATAACTAGTTTGTAAACCCAATGAACAGTTTCAGCAGTATATAAACTTTAACTCACCACTCTATAGCTTCCCTCTTCCATATGACCCTTCACTGTGATCTAATGTCTCTTCTGCATCTTCTCAAGAACGTAGATTTAGTAATATCTATAAAATAGATAAAGGTGAAATGAGCTTTAGACAAACACTCACGTGCAATATCTCTGTTTTATGGACGGTCTCGTTAAAACTAAACCACTTGTTGTATATGGTAGACAAAGCTAAGTTCGTCTTATAAAGTCCCCAACCTATACTGCAATACCAACCGCTTTAAGTGCTCTTTGATACTGACCTATAAGTTTTCTGAGTGTCGCTAAAAAAAATCTTAAAAGACTAGTTCATGTATATGTTCACGCTGTCTAAGTATACTACCGGCGGGAAACACAAAAGATACGTAAGCTACTTTAAAAATTCTTTACGTTGTTTGTTTTGTTTATTTAGAAATAGATGATCTTAGGGAATATTAAAGTATGCAACAGCGAAAAGAAAAAGTGTATTTGTATACCTCGCGTTTTTCATTTTCGCGTGAGTAATAGTTTTTTTTTTGCAGTTATTCTAGTTTTATCTATTTTATCTAATTCTCCGCAAATACAAGAAACTTTTTTTTTTCCGAAAATGGATTACGTGTTAACAAATTTAATTAGTTGTACTACAATCACGTCAAAGTAAAATCAGTTTTCATGTGCAGTTGATGCTGCGGTTGATAGAAATCGAATCAATATTTATTATATCAATATGACAAATATAATATTTAATAGTTACTCGGCACGAAGTGCCGAGTAACTGTTGTATTTGCAATAAGCAATATGATTGGTGGGATTTACTGAGCGCAGCTCAGCAAATTTCACTGATCATATTCTTATTGCAAATACATGTAAGGCACGCCAGTGCCGCAGTTACAAGGTCACGTTGTGCCGAGTAACTGTTTTATCAGGCTTACGTAATAGGTATTTATTATACAACTTAGTAACTGGTTGTACTAACATAAATCACCAATTAGTAAATGCCTGATAAATAATTATATTACAATTTCCTATTCTATGAAAACAAATACCAATAATTTCTAATTATATGAGTCAATCTGTGTATAATCCCTTTGAATACATAGTGATTAATAGTAACTTATTAAAAAAACTTTGATCTCACATCTATTATATCAATTAATTTATGGTTATTTAACCTAAAACTAGTAAACATATCGAAAATAAATTTATTATTGCACAAAAATAATCTGTTCCAGACCCATCTGGACTCTGGAGATTTCAGTTTGTCAAAAATCCGATTTTATTGAGACTACCTGTGTAATCTTCAAATGGAGTTTAGAAAATATGCTACAAATGAACGTAATATTAGATAATAATGTTTTGATTTTTATCACATCTATGTATATTTATGTCAATCTACGCCTGATTTTTGTGATTAATTGAGACTAAAATATCATCTGTCCGGCACGTGATGATGTACAATAAACCCTTGAATAGCACTTTCGGAGTTTCGTGTAATTTATAAGTGAAAATATTAATATAATTACTCATATGATCATATCAGACTTAATAATATGTATTCTTTATGAAATATACAGCGTTTGATAACAATGTTTTATCGTAATAAGTCGCAGTCATGTGACAGTAACAGAATATTATACCGCCTTATCAATGAAGGGTTGTAACAATAACAAATGTATTGAGATAAATACGAATAAACAAAACAAATCATTAACGTAACATGCATTATTGTATATGTCTTATGTAAGCACCGAACATTTTTTGTATATGTTATTCAATCACTTTCTAATCATGTGATACACACGTTTTCATTACTTTATACTTAAAATACACAAATTTTCGTT
>QZLH01000983.1:0-19507 GCA_003833135.1 Oehlia diaphana | reverse complement strand
TGTATCTGATTGGCGGTCCCTAATAAGGGTGACGTTAAATTCCTTAATTCCTATTCGTTTTCTTGATAGACTATTTATGAATTTCCTTTTGCTAATTAATCGTTACAGTGATCTGTGTTACTCATACATCGGTGCTTTTTTGTAGGTAATTTTCTGATGATCATATTATCATATCCTTCTGCTCTTTTCTCATGGTATATTGCTAAGGTCCTTACATTTAGTAAACTTATCCTTCATATGACTTACAGACGGAAGTAAAGCAAGGTAAGATGTTCCTTACTATTAACACACGCGTCATCTCAGGATACCGAATCATTATAATTTAATGGTTAAATTATAATGAGGGTGCCGCAAAATCTTCTCATACATGGCAGGACCATGATAAGGATCCTCATACGCATATTTTAATGGAGGTTGGAGGAAAGTATGCTAAGTGGTGGTTGTATCTGATTGGCGGTCCCTAATAAGGGTGACGTTAAATTCCTTAATTCCTATTCGTTTTCTTGATAGACTATTTATGAATTTCCTTTTGCTAATTAATCGTTACAGTGATCCATGTTACTCATACATCGGTGCTTTTTTGTAGGTAATTTTCTGATGATCATATGATCATATCCTTCTGCTCTTTTCTCATGGTATATTGCTAAGGTCCTTACTTTTAGTAAACTTATCCTTCATATGATTTACAGACGGAAGTAAAGCAAGGTGAGAGACCTGTTCCTTCGTCATTATGGTAAAATTGTTCAATTGCGCAACCTAGATAATTGTTCTCTTATAAGGATACCACAGAAATAATTTTTTTTTTAAAAAAAAAACAGAGATTTTTTAATTTTACAGTAACTTTTAATTATGAACAGTTAGGGTTCCTTATAATTAAATAATAATTTACATTTGAATTAACTTTCATGATTCATTGCTTGAAATTTGAGATATGCGAAAAAATGTGGAACATGTATACAAAAAAGAAGGATTATTTTTAAAAAATATGTAGGCTTCGTTGAGTAATCCATGTTCTAAAAGTAAGAATTGGCGATTGTATGAACCGATCCAAATGTAATGAAAATTTATAATAAACGCAAATATTAACGATATTTCAAACAGTTATTTATTGCGCTATCAATATCATAAAATTTAAAGAAAAAATAAAAAGAAAAGAATAATAATATTTCTCGCTCGTTCATGTTTCATTTATTTTAATATATTTGAAAATGTCGATTCAAAATTCATTTTCTTTCTTTAATTAATAAGGAGATTACGGTATAACGCTCTTACGACACGGTAGAAATTTTTTTTTCATGAAACTATGAAAATATTTAATGAAAGGATTTTCTCATTTAAATCGCATGATTCGTTTATTTTTTGACATGATTATGTAATCTGCCCTTTTGCGTGGTGAAGCAAAAGATTCCATGATCAACCAGATAACGGTAGAATGAACGTTTACTACCTTAATTCTGAGATTTCTTCGATTAACATAACTTAAATGTCACATCAATAGTACCAGCATCACTGATTGGAAGAGTAAAAATAAAAGAAGGTAAGAATTAAAATTAAAAATGCTCCGAATTCACATTTATTTAATACAATGTTTATTTTTTTTCCTAAAATTTATTTGATTGCAAATACATTGCAGATAAATAAATTGTTTTGATTTTTATATATATTTGTTTCTTTTATACAGTACTTAAACATATATTATGTCATTTATGTCGAAAATGATTAGTGCCGACGAGAATCCAAATTCCAAAACCTCCTAGCTTGTTGCCCAGACACGTGTAAAAAAATTGTATTGCGTCACGGAACTAAAAAAAAAAATTCCTAAGAAGCTCTAGACATCTGAAGCTCAAAGACGGTCCAAGTCAAAGTTCACATACGGCCAAAAGGAAAAGAAGGTTGTCGGTCCCCGTTCAAAACTTCTAGTTTACCGCCGAAACGTTGTGGTTCGCGCGGCCCTTAAAATTTTGTAAGGTAAAGAATACTAATTATTCAATTGTTCGTCGGCAAGTAGAACTCTTGCAAAAGACCTAAAATAGTTTTCTTCTTATTTTTCGCTCCTTTATCTTCAGTTTGAGCGGTCGGTTGATAAGTTGGTATTAAGTCTGGTGTTGAAATATGAACTTTTCTAAGAGCTTTGTTAACTTTCCACCTTTGTTTCGTCCTAAAATTTGTGAACCGAATCACACAATACGGAAAATATTTTACTCCATTTCATTAAAATTTTCATTTTCTCTCTTTTTAAATAAAAAACAATAAAAATTATTAAAATGGAAAATTAGAAAGTGAATGTAAATATATTGAAATGAGTATACATATAAACTGTACTGTACGGTTAGCTAAACTGTACTGTACGAAGTGAGAACTCACCAATCAGATTTTATTGTACGATAAATAAAAAAAAAATCGAAAAGTATACAATGAGTTATGATTGGCTAAAATATTTTCGTACAGTACAGTTTAGCTGACAGTTTATCTATTTACCTCTGGTGATCTATGTTATATGATTTCACATGATACATTCGAAAGCATCGTTTAATTAGCAAGCGATTTTCATACTAAATCAATTCGTACTTTTTTCACTATATATTCTTCTTTATTCTTCTTTATTTTTAAAGATATTGAAATCAGTTTTACTTCGAATGGTATGGAATGAATTTAAAGTTAAATAGTTATTGAATAATTCATAGTTTATAAAGGTCTTTTTCAGTAAAAGAAATTTCAATAATTAAAGTCCTTAATATGGGCAAAAAAAAAAAAAAAAATAATAAATAAATTGGTAAACTTTTATAGTATAACACGAAAAAAAAAAAAATTAGAAAATTTCCGCATGTATTTGATTATATCCACAACCTAAATAGGATTATAGCAATAAAGATATATTTAAAATATCCGAATATTCAACTTTAGTAAAATGTAAAATTTTCATTAATGAAATATATGAACTTGGGTTTGCTACTGACAATTTTTATAACAGAGAAATATGTGATAAATTGAAAACTTCTTTATTATGTTAAATGTGACAACAAGGTATCAGGTCACATCACAATGGTATTAAATATTAGATAGTAAAGATATAATATATTATTTATAGACTATATTCTTTAAATTTAAAGAACTAAAAATAGGTATTAGAAATACGAAAAAACAATTTGCGTTAAAATCATTTTTTCATGATACATCACCGTAAAAGTATCGTTCGTGAGGTAATTCAATTTTTTTAATACATTATATTTATTTCAAAAATTTGAATTTTATTAGTTAAAAATTCGACGTGAAGTTGGTATTCATGATAGCATTATTCGTTTCTATGGAATAACAAAACTTGAGTCAGGTATTATCAAGTTATCTTAATAAATAGATATCATATTAATGTATTTTTTTAAAAAAAATGATCACTCTCGATTCTACGCGACAATTATCAGCCTTTGTTATAATTAAATTTCATCGTCTTACGTATTTTATTTTATCGCTATTAATAACCATTTGAACACATAAAATAACTTCCATAACTTTGGAACCATATAATCATCTTACTTTGGTTACCCATGCCCTAATCACTCTTTCGCTTTCTTTGTTTGGAGAAGAGATGTATCTATAAAATCTTGAATTTTTTTTTTCCAGCACCGGAATCACGTGATCATTTAACTTTGGACGGTATATTTTACATTTTTACTACATTTTTACTACTATTGTGTCTTATTTCTAGGGATTAATTTCTCCGTTTATTAATTATCAATGTACTCTCCTGGCTTACCTTAAAATAAATAAATAAATAATAAATAAACATTTTTACTACTATCGAAATTCATTTTTTTAATTTCCTTATCCAATGACTTATAAGTAACTCGTGAATTGGAAACCCTTTTTTCTCGTTGAAAAGATGTATTGTGTAAATTCTGCTGCCTAATATTTTCTCTAATGTCAACTCAGTTAATCCATACATTCACTGAGTTGCAGAAAAAAATTTTTATTGCGAAAGATTATTTACTATTGATCATCCTTATAAGTACTGGTCGATAATGATTTATTATTATTTAGTAATAACTAATGATCATCCACGGGATATACCGTAGCACCTAGCTATAAATAACCATATATTGGATTATTCATATGTTATTTATTATGAATCATTTGATATGACATCATAAAAGATCACCAATCGGCAAATACTAAAAAAAAGATGTACTTTTTTTGGTTTTTTTATATAACTCTTTTAAATTATAATTTTAATGAAGAAAAAAATAATTTTCGATGACTTCATTTGTAAATTTTATTGACGGTAAGTTTCGCAGGTTTTTTTTTTTTTTTTTTTTGAGAAGTAAACTTAACATTAATAAATGCTATCATATATACTTTAGATATTTTAAATTTTCTTTTTTGGTATATATCACGATACCGATACTGGAAAATTATATGCCTTGTAATAATAAGTGTTACAATATTATTTTTTTCAATTATATGGCTAATTAAAATTAATACAGCACATCATGATAATGTACGTAAAATAAATATGAAATTTTAATTATTGCAATATTGTTTAACCACTAATAGTGTCTTATTTTTTTCTTAGAAATGTGATAATGCAATTGAAAATCATGATAATGCGAATGAAAGATTGAGTATTATAGGGGGAAATTTTAATGTTATAGATGAAAGAATTGATGTTTTATTTAAACGAATAAATGTTATTGAAAAAAGAACAGATATGATGGATAACAATATTGATCTCCTACACAAAAGAATGGACATTATTAAAAAGAGAATGGAAAGAGTTAATGAAAAAATTATTAATCTTATTGTAAGTATTAAAAGTTCTTTATCTACTATGCATTATTTTATTTATGATTAAAAATATTTTTATAATAGAATTATAGCAATTGATAAATCCTCATTGTTTGTTGTTTGGAATTTTATAAGCATTCAAAGAATCTTAGATTGAGCTATTTTTGTACTTTCATGTAAACCTCTTAATCAACTATTATCTTATCCTTATTTTCCTATAACTTCAATTATAATATACTGTATTTTAAAATTCTATACTTTCTTTAATTCTTCATGGTTGGTGACAACTTGTAATAATAATAGATTATATTAAAAGTTGCAATAATCAAATTAATGAAATTCAAAAGCATCGATATTTGATAATCATAATTCAATACAATAATATAAATGTTTTTCATCAAAGTTTGTAATTTATAAGGTTCACGTTATTGTTTTAAATATAATAATTTTTTTGTTCAATTATTTTAATTCTTATTTTGTTTTAATTATTAGTTTAGGTTTTATTTTTCATCAATGATTTGTTTTATATATATACAGTATATATATTTTTGGTAAAATTATAGTTTATAGATTTTACATAAATGTCATTTCAATGATTTTAACAGACAAAATTAAAATTAAAGTTATAATTGATTAAAGTAATATAATTATATTTTTTAAAAAAAATTTAATTGTTCCGCGTTGCAAAACAGTATGACTACTATTCTACGATAAAAAAAATTGAATACGATAATATTTAATAAATGTTGTTTTTTCTGGTGACACGCATTTCTTTAGGCCTTGTAATAGGAAATAATGAACATATTACAAAAAGTGAACAACAAAGAATTTTACATATATCCTCTCTATCTACATATACTATGTTATTATCTAGCATTATGGTGCTATCTATGTCCACCACAATACATGAATAAAAAATTACAAAGAAATCACTGAACAGTTTGCGCCTTCTAATAAATTTACTAAAACAAACGTGTTACTTAAACCAATTTTTTTATTTTTTGTATAAAATTTTTATGTAAATTATTTATCCTATCTAAATTAAATAAAATAACATATTACTTACCGAAATCTGAAATTTATAGGAACGCTCCGTTGCTTCTTTCTTCACATCTTGATTCTAGCACATTATCCTTACGGCATTATTGTCACGTGACAGCTTGTGAGATTTTTATTTTTACGTCATATAATGGGACGTAACATTTATTACGTAATATTTTAGGGAGGTCATATAACATATAAGTGTAACGTAAGATTTTTACATATTACATGGGGTGGGGTATGGGCTTATAAATAATAGTTATTAGGTGGGGGGTTGAAATATCACCGAACTGCGAAGCAGTTCGGATGATATTTTAACCCCTCTACCTAATAATAATGGATATTACGTAATAAAAGTCTAAGCAATCTTTTCCAAAAGTTCATTGGCGTTTTAGCCAGTAATTCACATGCAGAAATTCTATGAAGAAGTGAAGCAATAATTGATTATTAATAACAAAAAGTCTTTAATGTTTTTCAAAAAGAATCTTTGAATTCTATCATTGGAACATACTTTTAGCTTCTCAAATACTGGAGAATTCTGTTCTCTATTTCAAGTATAATATGACAAATGCAGTAATTCGAAAATTAAGAAATACTATACGACTGCATTAGATTTGGGCAATCTGAGTATTTATATTCATGTGATTAACATTATTGAGCATATGAACTAAATCTGGAGTATTGATTGGCTGATTTGACTCCGCTTGATTTGCTTATTTCGCATGTGATAAATGTGGAAATATCGGTTATAGATATTCATCGGCAAATTTTTTAAAGCAAAATGATTTTATTACGCTATTTATACTTTTTATATTATATTTTTTTTTGAAGCTTTAACTACGAATACATTTGCCATTATAAATCATACATACAGATGATACAGTATTTTTGAATAAAAAAATTTATTACGAAAAAAAAAAATTGAAGCAGAATTTTATTTATCATTATTATATTGGTGACAAAGTCTGGGAAAAATTGAATCTATAAATAAAATCATTCTGAAAACTATTTCATTTAGTAATAATAAGTATAATATAATATACAAATTTTATTAATTTTTAAACAGTTATACTAAAAAAAATACAGTTATGGACCTAAAAAAAAAAAAATTTAAATGAAATTTTTTTATTGCCTTACTCCTTACCAAACTTATGTATTTTGTATTCATCATCTTTTTCTGACAACTTTATGTTGTGTAATTGAATAGTGTGCCTGAGTAATTACAAGTTAGTGAAGAAAAATTAAAAACAAAAGGATTAGTATGGTGGCAAATCATATAAACCCTATGAGAAAGTACTATCATGCAAGAGAGCAAGGTGCATAGAGGTATCTCATATAATCACATGCTATAGTTACGTCATCAATAGATAAATGAATATTTGCACTAAAAACTATAAAAATTATAATTAAATAAAATAAATCTATATCTATAAATAAATAAAATATTTTAACTAAAAACTCTAAATTCGAAAAATAAATGAAATCTATAATACCAACTATAATAATAAATAAATATAAATGAATGAAATCTATAGTAAAAAAATATATAAAAATAACTATTGAACACTTGCCACATTGCTCATCACTAAATCAACTATAGAACCTCAGTTTCTCTCAGGCTACAGCTGGTCATTAGCGAAATATAATTTCGCCTAGCAAAAAGAGCCATGTACACATGAATTCCTTTCTCTTGTAAGAACATAAAATGATACTTACCACAATGACAGAGTATTCAAACCAAAATTACTAGACAACTGTGTAAATCAAAGGTGATTCCGTTTCACCTACTTATAATTTCATTTCTTCTAATAATAGTTCTTCAGGAACCCATACAACCGAACAGCCCCTCCGAAGTGTATAAGAGAGGAACAGTAGTACGTATTAACACAGCAAAACAAAATAAAAACAAAAAAAAAGCAAAAATAAAATAAAAAAATTTTATTAACTTTTTTTTAAAGAAGTAAAATACTGCGAAGTGGAAATAAAAAATTAAATATGTTTGATTACTTCGCCAGAAATGAAGAAATAGTAGTAACGTGAGTTTATATATTTGTTAGTCAAAGTGCAAAAAATTATGTCATAATCAAGCTAACACTTATGAATTTGTTAGTCAGATTGAGAGATGACTCATAATATTTTAGCTGATCAACGGTCACTTTCACGTGTCAGTGCGAGGTTACAAAAAAAATCAACGTCTGAGACGCGATTTGAATCTGTGGGAATTATTCGTTGATGTCTCTTAAATGTTTTATTTTAATAATATATTATTTTTATGTTTAAAAATGGTTGGTTTAGTTAGATAATTTTTTTGACAAATAATCATTTAAACACATTGTAAACTTACCAAAAGGACCTATTACAAGCGCGTCTAATGCTCAAGAACTCGGTGAAATTTAAACTCACTTTGTAAGGTATCTTGCGTCCTAGCATCTACACCAAATAAAGTTATCTCCATCATCCGCACTAATTACATCATATGATTGAATTATTTGTTTAGCCATAAGACTATCATACCAAATTATTACAAACCAAGAGGAGCAGCAAGCATCAGAAGACTGCGAGCAATAGTAAATCGTCATTCTTTCTCTATATATCTTTATCTTGATATTGTTGTGAAAATACAGGGTTTTCTTGATTAAATTTGAGTATGAACTGTTCACATTCTCTCGAACCTGGTTTTATTATAAATATAATTGATATAATGTGTTAATTTGGAACTATTAATATTACGATTGATGAAAATAATAATACACGTTCATATAATACGTAAACATTTGTATAAATAAATTATTTTCTAAAATATAGATAAATAGTAAATTACATCAACTGTAATAATTTTGTTGGTGGTTCCTTGTACGTGGTACAAGACTTCGTTGGTTAGTACGAGATTCGAGTTAAATTAATATGTGTACGGTATATTTGAAATGTTTAGAGAATTGACTTAAATTAAAAACATATCTAAATTGAAGTTCGTTTGCGGAAATTATGTTTCAACTAAGTTCGATTGCCTGAAGCATCAAAAAAAAAAAAATAAAATAAAATAAAATAAAATAGTAGTGATTATAAATTTACACTTAAATTTCTATTTAATATTTTACACAATGATTTATTTATAGAGTATTAATTATTATTTATTTCTATGATTATAATAATAAAGTGACACATTAATTTATATTTTAAATGGTTAAAAACAATCAAATTATTGAAAGACAGTCTAATTTTAGCTATCATTTTTATAAAAAAAAAATCCATTTCTTTTTTTTCTCAGAAAACTTCATATTCTTCCATTACAAATATCAACTAATCTAAATTCCGTCCCATCATTTGGGTTGAATTTCGCCGCAAGTATCAGCCGTCTATTGATTTCCTGTAATCGTTACTGATAATGTATTTCTCTGTCACTATAAATTTCATGATTACGTCATTAAATGAATGAAAACTACTGCGATACCATAATTGAAATCGACTTTGTTTGGTAACTAAAAATCACGCTATATTGCTTGTATAATTATTAAAATAGGTATAATAAAATTTCAAAATAATATTTTTACTTTCTTTCAATACATTCAAAATGCACAAAAACCAAATCAAATTACTGAATTGAAGAATCAATTTTTAGCCGCCAAACGCAAAACTTACATATTTTATGAGTTGCAATCTTTTCTTCATCCTATATTCCATTTCAAATTCAACACTTACACCATCAGAGTATAATTTTTACACTCCTTATTTTCTTTTGCTAACAACACTCGTAACCAAATAGAAAGATCGATCTTAAGTAAATCGATCGTACTGTACATACTTTCAACCATAAATTTGTCCACTTCACCCTTAACACCCAAACCTATTATCAAATACATTCCTACTCCAACATTTGATAATATTAATACAATTTATAGTAATTTTTTTTCAAATTTCATGAGGACGTTATTATATAAATGAAATTACTGCGTATTGCGGTACGAGCATCATTTGTTTTGTTTGGTAACAGGTAATACAAGTAGTACTAAATCACGCTTGTACGCTTGTACAACTATCATCGGAGAAAAAAAAATTATAAATAGACAAACAATAAAACTTTCAACAATTTTTTTAATGTTTACTGTTAACTTATTAATCAATACATCCTATATTATCAAAATGCAAGATACCGAGAATACAAATGAATGGGTTAATTGGATTGAGGAAGCTGTCGATAAAGAATATTTTAAATTTTATGAATACAAACAATTTAATAATATTCAATATATTGGTACCGGAGGTTTTGGAAAAGTATATCGTGCAAATTATAAAAATTCAGGAAAACTATTTGCGTTAAAATCTTTTTTAAATCTTAATAACATCGCAATGAAAGAGATTGTTCGTGAGGTAATTTAATATAAAATACATTCTTTTCGTTTATGATTTTGTTATAATATAATATTTTAAAAAATTTGAATTTTATTTTAGTTAAAAATTCAACGTGAAGTTGATTTTCATGATAAAATTATTCATTGCTACGGAATGACAAAACTTGAGTCAGGTATTATTAAGTTACCTTAATAAATAGCATAATATTCTTTTAATCGCAAAATTGCCAAATATATTTTATCAATTATTTCTTTAATCATTAGAAGATCATAATAATTATTGGTTAGTAATGGAATACGCCGACGGTGGTAGTCTTCGAAACTATTTAAAGAAAAACTTTAAAAAGCTTACTTGGGACGACAAATATAGTATGGCATATCAGTTATCTTGTGCTATATTATGTTTACATAACGAAGGAATAGTGCATCGTGATTTGGTAATTATTTAGCATTATTTGTCCATTAATCATATTATTCTTGTATTACCTACTTATTTGAATATATTTATGTTTCTTTAATAGCACTCCTGTAATATACTAGTATGCAATAACACAATCAAGTTAGCAGATTTTGGATTACCAAAAAGAATTGGAGCATCCAATTTTCAATCTAAATTAGTCCCTTATGTCGACCCAATAAGCTTTAGTGGACAAAATAATAATAATAACCAATCAACACAATTGTACTTATTAAATGAAAATAGTGATATTTACAGTGTTGGAATATTATTATGGGAGATATCTAGCGGAAAACCTCCTTTTTACGTTGAAGGTGAACAATATGAAATTGGCTTAGCTTTAGAAATTTCACAAGGTCTTAGAGAAACTATTGTTCCTAATACTCCTGAAGAATATGTAAAAATATATACTAGTGAGTAAAATTTTAGATTTTATACTTTTATAATTTGAATATTATTTTAACTAGTTTGAATAAATTTATTTCTAGAATGTTGGGATGGGGAACCAGATAATCGTCCAACAATATATCAAGTAGTTGATTGGCTAAATGCAATAATTACCAAATCAGGTGTAATCATAAAAAATCAACAAATTTCAAATGAACGAAATGAACGAGAACTTAATGAGACTTCTATAAGTAATAATTATTCAGAATTACAGGTAGAATTATCTCAACTTATTCAAAATTTTGATAAAATAAATATAAAAGAAATTGATCCGATGATAATATTAAGTAAACAAAAAAATTTTCTAATTGAAGATTTTAACATTATAATTGATGTAATAAATGATTTTATTATTAAATTAAACAATAAAGGGCTTGAATGGAAATCAGATAAGCAGAAAACTATTGAATATTTTAATAATCATAATTTAGATTCACAAGAAATTTATAGTTGGTTGTTAGACAATCAAAATAGTTTAAATTCTATTTTTATTCTTGGATATTTTAATTATTATGGAATTGTAACAAGTGAAGATAATGGGAAAGCATTTAATTTGTTCATTAATGCATCAGAAAAAAATCATATATTAGCACAATACTTTGTTGGTGAATGTTATTTTTATGGAAATGGGACTGTAAAAAATGAAAAATTAGCTTATAAATATTATAAGAAAGTAGCTAATAAAAATTTATCAAGTGGACAATTAAATATTGGTTGTTGTTATGATTATGGAATTGGTATTAAAAAAGATTTAAAAAAGGCATTTTATTGGTATGAAAAAGCTGCAAATAATGGAAATATAACAGCAATGTATAATCTCGGCCTTAGTTATAAAGACGAAAAAGGCATTAAAAAAGATTATGATAAAGCTTTTGAGTTAATTAAACAATCAGCTAAAGGAGGGTATTTAGGTGGAATAATGATGTTAGGATATTGTTATAATAAAGGTATTGGAACCAAAATTGATAAACAAAAAGCATTTGAATTATATCAAAATGCTGCAAATTTAGGACATAATGGTGCACAAAATAATCTTGCTATAATGTTTCAATTAGGAGATGGGATTACAAAAGATATAGATAAAGCGATTTATTGGTATAAAAAATCTGCTAAACAAGGATATGAATTAGCAATCAATAATTTAAAAAAGCTTGAGCATAATTTATTTTAATTATTAAATTGTTAAATAATTTAATTCTATTTATTTTGTTAAATTATTTTATATATATTTCTTTTATATTTAAATGACATTTCAATATATAATAATAAATACTTTGATAGATATATTGGCCATGCAAACTTAACTTTTCGTTTCTCATAACATAGCAATTTTGAAAATGACCTGGCAACCTGGCGTAAAATTCATATGAAATGTTTTTAATTTTTTTTTGGAAATTTAACAAAAACTGACCTGGCTTTGTATGGCCTATATTATATTTTTTAAAAAATGTAATAATTTAATACTTGCATTCTTTTCTATTTTTTAAAATAAATTATAGGAAAAAAATCAATCATTAAAAGATAATACTAACAAGGTAAAACATAAATTTAAAGCTAAATAAAAGAAAGTTATTGCTTGCTAGTCAGTTTTGATATTTTATATAAAATGATTTTTGACAAAATTGATTTCTCTTTTCTAACTTTTCCCATAAAAAAAAAAAAAAAAAAAAAAAAATAAAAAATAAATTAATATAAAATCTGAACAAATTATAGCATTTAGAATATTTTTGGTATATAAAAGAAAATTTGAATTTTTTTAGTAGTTTCATTCCTTTCTACTGCAAAGCGCCCATATAGCTCTTATTTTAGATAATTTTTCAAATATTTGTGAAAAGAAAAATGAAAAAAATATAGAAGTAGAACAAATAAATAAGGTAAATATCTTTTTGGCAAAATTTTTACTTCTTAATATTCTATTATTCTCTTAGTTTAAATTTTTATAAGAAGTTATTCAATTGCTTTTACTTGAATATATTTTAAAAAGTTATTTAATTTTTTAGAGAATACTTGTTAATATTGATAATTCAGAAGATTCAAAAGAAGAAATAGAAGTAAAATTACATGTTGGACAATCATTTCAAACTTGATTAAATGCAGAAAAATTTTTAAATCAATATTCTTTAAAAGAAGGATTTAGTATTAAATGAAAACGAACAGAAAAATTAGTTGAAAATAAAATTGAAATAATAAGAAAAATAACTTGGGAATGTTGTTGTGCTGGCAAATACCAAGCAAAAAAAGTAATTAATCCAGAAAATCAACATAATAAAAAGTCTAAATGTACTGATTGTCAGTGACATGTTAATGGAAATCTTCCAAAATCTAGTTCAAATATATCATTTACAACTGTTATTAATGAACATAATCATCAAATGATACCATCTCCATCAGCTACCATTGCTAAGCATTGAAAATTAGATGAGGATATAATTGAATTTATTAATTTTTATGTATTACATGGTACAACGGATGCACAAAATATTAAAAATCTTTTAAATGGGCAATTTTCAGGATGAAATATTAACCAAAAAAACCTATACAATACTATTCAAATGGCAAAAAAAAATTTAGCAATTTGTCAAAATTATGATGCATCTGATATGCTTCAGTATTTATATTCTTAAAAAGCTGATGATTCATGATGGTTTATTGAAACAAAATTTGATAAGCCAGAACGCCATTTATGTGGCTTAATTTGGATGTTCCCAGATCAACAGCATGTATGAACAAGATATTATGATGTTATATTCTTTGATATAACTTCTCGAACAAACAAATACAATATGGTTGCTTGTTTTTTTGCAGCAATAGACAATTGTAACTAAACACGCTTAGTAGTAATAGCACTTCTTGAAGATGAAACTGAAGAAAGTTTTGTATGGGCATTAGAAATAATTAATAAAGTTACAGGAAATTTAGTGCCACGAGTAGCATTTACAGATTCTGATCCAGCAATGAATAACACAATATCACTTATATATCCTAATTCTGCTCATTGTTTATGTTTATTTCACATTGATTTAAACCTTAAAAAAAATTTGTGTAGTAAACTTACTACAAAAGTATTTCATGAATTTCGAAAAGATTTTTTTCAATGTAAAAATACCTTATCTCCTGCAATTTTTGAATCCCGATGGCAAAATTTAAAAGAAAAATATTTTTCTGTATCTGGTTATCTTAATAGACAACTAGATTCATTAAAAACTAAATGGGCTGTTTGTTATATTCAATTTACTGCAGATACAAATAGTACTCAGCATGTAGAGAGTTTAAATAAAAAAGTTTATGATAATGTAAATTCCTGTTCATCTCTCTTAACACTTGTAAAAGAAATTCAACAATTACTTAATGATGAAGCAAATTATATTAGAATACAAGAGTATAAAGATGAAATTCCAAGTATTGGACTGGAAAATGTAGTCCAAAGATACTTTACATCTATTGAAAAAATTGTTTCAGATTATCTTATGGCACTAATGATTATACCGGTCTGTAAGCAAATGTAAGAATGCTTTTATTATGATGCATTTATACCTTGAAATTACATAATAGAAGGCAATTATTGAGGTAATCACCAAATAATTATGCTTAATTTAGATAAAGCTTGTATTATTTTCTAAAAAATTTTATGACTCTATTTTATTAAGACACATACCGAAGATAATTATAATAAAGGTGTACATAAAGATCATTACAAAATTGCCAAAATTTTGCTTGGCAATATTTCAGCTACAATCATAAAATCTGAAATTTGGTAAATTGTAGTGTCATGTGGACTTAAAAATCAATATGTTGTATTACTTTCTGATGGGTCTCACAGATGTACATGTAATTTACTAATTACACATGAATATCCATACAGACATTTTTACAAAATTTTAAGAACATCTCCAAATGCAAAATGGCATATAAGGTTAGTATATTATTCATAAATTTAGTAGAACTTTAATCAAATAAGTAATTTATAATGCAAGAATACAACTTTATTCATTCATATTATTCATTATTAAATTGTAATGCAGTTCTAATGATATATTGTTTTATTTTTATAGGCTAATTTCCAGTCATTGGTATAAGGATGATAAAATTATATCAAATTCTATAACCCAACAAGCTCCTATTAGTATTTGTTCATCAGAAGATAACGCAATTAATAATACCACTAATTTAATCTAGGATACATAACAAAAATAAGAGGCAGCGAATTGTATATTCTAATCCTTCAAGAACTTAATAATAACCATATAAAATATAGGCGTGCACATGGTATGCTGAAAAAGGCCATTAATTTAGCACTTACTACAAACTTATACGAAGAGTTAATTGGCATATGTCAAGATTTTTTGATTAAAAAGCAGGATACTTTAGATTAAGGTTGCTTGCTGAAACCTAAGGGTTTAGGCAAGATGGCGTTTTGCCAAAAAGTGAAATTCTGCTAAAACTATATTAAAGTTATATTAAAAAACTGGTGAAACTTTGGAGAACGGCGAAACTGCCAAAATTTATTATAAATGCCGAAACTGCCAAAACTCTGCCAATAAATCTATAGTAAAATTTTGATGAAACTAATCGTAGGATTTTGAAAAGGTTTAAACAAGCAACCTTACTTTAGATCAAAATCAGGTAAAGGAGATGTTAAATAATAAAGAATTAGACATAATAAATCCAATTATTATAGTTAGAAAGGGAAGGCCATCAGGAAGGGTAAAAAGTGCTATTGAAATTCAAGATAAGGAAAGCAGAAGACATTGTTTAAAATCAATTGACCTTAATGTTCAAAAAGGTGGCAATGAAACTCAATTAGGTAATAGTAGAGATAATAGAAAAACTTGTCAAAATTGTGGGCAAAAAGGGCATAATTGTGCAACCTGTAAATTTACTGGTTAAAAATTATTTAGAAGTAATGTGAAGCATTGGTTATAAATCAACTTAATACGAAGTTTTTTTTTGCAATAATAAATTAGATTGATATTTGTTACTTGCATCGGTTATAAATCAACTTAATACAAAGTAATATTAATATTTGTTACTTTACAAGAGAAATTAAAATCTAAATTATACAACAAACAGATTTCCTTGTAATACTAAATTCTCATTTGATATATACTATCCTTAACTATGTAATACATTTATTTACCGAAATTACACTATTAAATTAGAATGTTGATGTCATTTCAAAAACAAAAGAACGCCATCATAAAAGAAAGAAAAATTATCTAATCAAATTAAAAAATTGTCATAAGTCCAAGAATACTGTTCCTAAAAATGAAATTAACACAATTAATATCGTTTAACAAACAAAAGGAAACTAATAAAGACATAGAAACTATTACCTACCTATCTGTTCTTCCATGCTAATTCCAATTCCATTAATTGTATCTAATCAGCTCTCTGCACTTAGTCTAATCACGCTAATCAAATGGTTCAATAATCCTTTATCTTAATCTTAATAATTCATAAATCCGATATTTAACACTGAAAGTGGACCATATCATTTATTAAAATCATCTCAAATCTAAAAAATGGTTCCTAAAAAATGAAAATAAAATGTTAATTTCTGTTTAACAAGTTTAATAAACAAAAGTAATCCGCCAAAGAGAAGGAAATGCACACCTACCCATTATAAAGAAGTCTGAAGCAATTCCTAAAAAAAGAAAAGAATACAATGTTATTTTCATTTAATAAGTTTAACAAATAAAAGAAACCCACCAAAGATAAGGAAATGAATACCTACCTATTAAATCATCTCAAGAAGTCCAAGAAGAAATATTTCCTAAAAAATAAAAAAAATATGATGTTTAACAATCTTAACAAATAAAAGAAATCCACTAAAAATAAGGAAATGAACACCTACCTATTAAATTATCTCAAGAAGTCTAAGAAGAAATATTTTCTAAAAATAAAAAGAATACGACGTTTAACAATCTTGACAAATAAAAGAAATCCACTAAAAATAAGGAAATGAACACCTACCTATTAAAATCGCTCAAAAAGTCCAAGAAGAAGTAATTTCTAAAAAAAAAAGAAGAGAATATGATGTTATTTCTATTTAACAAGTTTAAAAAGTAAAAAAAACCTACTGCAATAACCAAAAATTAATCAACAGATAAATAATTAGCCGATGGGTAAACATTTAACCGAAGGAATAATATTTAACTGGAATAGTTAAAAGAAATGGTAGAATATAGTTACACAATATTATTTATAATTATTTATTTTTAGAATAATTTTATTTATAGTTTAGTTTAGTTTAGTTACGAGATAGTTACATGATAATGAATTTCTTCTAGATCTTCAAATTTTTAGAAAAAGATAGTAAATAATAGAAATGATTTTCTTAATTTTTATAAATAGCTGTAATTTTCGACAAGATTTAAGTAAGTCCAGGATTCTGCAGTTAAAAATTAATAAAATATATATTTCATCAGTAAAAATATTTAACACATTCTTTTTACCGTTTTCTTATGAGTAAAACGTGCCACAATAATTTTTATTATTGGTTAATAAATAAAATATGGGAAAACTATCGCAAATTGAAATTTAGTAAGAAATTTTAATTTTTGTACTAATTTTATTTTAACCAAGCATTTTTTTTTTAAGAACTCTCATCACGTCGGTGGTAACATATGATAATTTTTTATCCTATGGATGACGGGTATCACATTTTGGTGCATGCTTCGAGAAGTTAAAAGATTTTTGTCTTCACACAAAATCTAAATGAGAAAATAAAAGAAAATTATTATAAGAAAATAAGAATTTAAGAGAAAGTCATGTAGTAATATTATGAAAAAGGGATATTACGAGTAATAATATGAGAAAATATTATGAGAAAAAGAAGAAAATGTTACTATGTATGAAAAAGGACATAGTAAAAGAAAATTTATAAAGAAATATTGAAATATTATTGAATAATATATAAGAAATGAAATTAAACAAAAGAATATGATGTATTGAAAAAGTATATATCAGAAAAATAAATAAAAATGAAAATTTTATAATGAGAATAAAAATTTTATAAAAGATAATAATGAATAATATGAAATGAAAGAAAATGTTAAAAATATTGTTGAATGATAAAGAAAATTGAATTAATAAAATATTTAATGAAGTAAATGAAGAAATAATAATGTAATTAAATGAATAATTGTATAATTAATGATATAAATATTATAAGAAATAATAGAATAAATAAAAATTACGAAGTTAAAGATAAATTATGAAATATTGAAATAGAAATTAATTATAAAAGTTTTGATTGTATGTAAGACTGGAAGAACTCCAGTATAAATAAGCCTTAATTGTTGGTAGTTATATTAGTCTGGTACTGGGTGGCCCCAGTATAAATAAGCCCTAGCTTTAACCACAAGATATTTGCGCATATTAAAATTTATAGATGAGATCATGATCAAAAAGTTTATTATAGAATGTATATTATAAAATAGAAATTGATAGAAATTATAGAATCAAAGCTGGAACTTTGAAATATTATAAACATTGAAAAAGATTAATAGAAATGTGAAGAAATTGTGTTAATAAATGAATAAAAGTATATCAATAAATATAAATAAAATGAAAATATGAAATATAGTCATTTTTCAAAAAATAAATGAATAAAATAAAATGGCTAATATATATGACGCACTAGAAGAAATTAAAAATAAACATGAAATAGAGAAACATATTGAAACAAGAGAAGAGTATCAAACAGATCCATCATGTTTAAAATGTTATAGAATTAACGAAGGAGAAGAACCTGAAATGTTTAAGAAATTTTGGAAAGTTTTTCAAAAAGTAATATTAGAAGCGATGAGTTATAATAAGAATACAATTGAAAAATGGTTAGAATATGTAAAATTAACAAGAAAAGAAGGGGGAGAAATATATCCTTCCAGCGGAAAAAAAAGATCTAAAGAATTAATAAAAATAAGAAAAAAAGAAGAAAAATTAGATGTAATTATAGCATCAATCAGATACAGAAATAGACCAGATTATAGAAAAATGGGAATTGCGTCAGTAATGAAAGTAATTTGTGAACATTATGTATTTTATGAAAATGATAATATGACATTAGACGATAAAATAGAAGAAAATTTACTAGAAAATAGAGAATTATTAATGTACGGATATATCATAGAAGATGATGAATTAGATATGAGATTTGCAAAATTTGAAGAGTGGTTAAAAGTAGAGGTGTGCTCCAGTAAAATCTGTTAATCCATCATCTGATCCGATCAAAAAACGGATCATCCGGATTGAGAATGAATGGATTGCGGATAATCCGGATGGATCTGTTGGATAACATTGGATTGATCGGATGTTATACGGATGACCAGATTGACTGGATTGATCAGATAATCTGGTCAAATTCATACCTTTTTTTTTTTTTTTTAAAAAATTTTTTTTTTTTTTAAAAAAAAAACACCTTTTTTTTTTT
>QZLH01000982.1:32146-48824 GCA_003833135.1 Oehlia diaphana | reverse complement strand
CAATAAAGATTCATCATTCTTATATAACTAATATTTTACATTTGCTGTTTTTTGAAATATATAAACTTAATTAACTTAATTCCAAAAATCAGCCCATATGTTTTACCAATTTTTACCATTGGTCAAAAAATGTGATGAATCACATGACCAATTGGTAAAAATTATGCTGAAAGCTCTTAATGGTTAAAAGTTTTGATCTTGACCAGTGCTAGAATACATAGAAACAAGAAAGGTGTGATGTATATACATGAAGTCGAAATTAAAGACCAAAAGTAAAAATATTTTGACTTGGGAAGGTCAAAAGTCGAAATTAAAGTCGAAATGGTTGAAATTACATTATAGTCATGTGATTTTTATAATTATAATTTAATATAAAATTTTAAACGTAAATAACTCCGTCAATATTGATGCTACAGATACGAGATACATATCATTGGAATCCTCTCGATGATCTGAATCCAACCGTATAAAGATCATAAAGATTGAATCACTGGATGCGGAGTTCGTTAACTTTGAATTTTAATATTATTGTTTACTATAAAATCACATGACTTTGACGCAATTTTGACCATTTCGACTTTTGGAGGGGCCCAAGTCAAAATTATTTTGACCATTTCGACCATTTCGGAGGTAGAAATTAACCATTTCAGTTTCATGTATAGTGATGTAAGGTGATAAATTATATATTATTAAAAATTACATAATACTGGTAATGATTATTTTTAATGATTTATAACAATTTTATATAATATAATTAACTTTGATATTATTTTAATATTTTAGTTTTAAAAATACTTTAAATATATTTTAATATCTTTAAAAATTTTACTAAAAGTTATTGTATTTGGGTCTATAAAAAAGGCATTGCTGAATCTTACTGCAGATGATTTTCAGTGCATTAATATTAGCAAATATTAGTGGGTGGAATTCTATGTCATTTTTAATTTTATTTAAAATTCTACTCTAATTTTGTAACAATCATTAGTAATGATATTTAGCAATATTTCTATAAAATATTTTAAAAAATTGGCAATTTTTAATAAAAAATTTATAAAATATTATAATATGTAAACTTGTGCAATTTTTTGCACTATAAAATTTTTTAATGTATTAGTTTATTATATTTATTTAACAGCAAGAGAAAAATTATTCTTAAATGCTAAAATTTATTAATTGTGAAAAGAATAAAATTAAATTTAATTTATTTAAAAATTAATATTCCTTAAAGAAAATATTAAAACATTTAGATAGTATTTATAAATCAAACAATTTTAATTGAATATTTATGAATTTATAAGTTATACAATTATACATGTTGCCCAAATTATTTTGGACTGCCATAATTATAAGTAAAATCCTAAATATAATTATGCCATCCCAAAATAATTTAGGCAGCATGTATATATACAATTTTATAAGTTACATGATTTTTTTTTATTTATTAGTTATATATTTATTTTATTATATTATACTTACAAATTTATATTGATATATTTACTTTTTATTAACAAAATTTAATAATGGGATTTAAGTCAAATTAAGCAACATATCTAATACTAAAGAAAGAAAAGAGCAGTTGAAATGCTCAATAATGCAGTTTATTAATATATTATAAATTATAATAAAATTTTTAACAAGTTTAATATATATATATATATATATAATATAATGCCACTTTTCTCAAAAACTATTGTATTAGCAACTTTGAAGAAAGTATTTTTAGAAATAATATAAATATTGCTGATATTTAAATATAAAATTTTTTGTTAAGAATTACTAAAGTAAAAAATCTCTCAAAAATATGTCAAAACGTACTAATCTTTATAGTGTTATTACAAATTTTTCACAAATAAAATATTACTTAAACACTACTTAAACTAAGTTAAATAGGTATTTATTTACCAACTGAGATATTTTTTTGTGTTAGAAATAGTATAATTTTAATCATTTACAATATATTAAAAGAATAGCAATATACATTAAAAGAATAGCAATTTATAGGAAAAATCTTACCACACTATCCTGTCATAATATAAAAAGCACTTTAAATATGGTAGTACAGGTGACATATAAATGCAGGTAACAAATAAAGATCAGGCTAGTAAAAAAAAACTGTTTCTCAAAAATATAATAAAAAACGTAAACAGGTTAGTGCATAATCATGTGACAAAATCATTACAGAAGTAGTGTGGCCAATTTATAGTAGTACAAGAATTTAATTGTAATTGATATGTAAGTGTGACATGCATATCAACTGTTACATTGCATAACTTTATTATTTAACTACCTTAGCCACACTGCTAAAATTTTACATATACGGTTACATTATGGTGTTATGTACTAACAATGAAAATAAACAGTGATGAACAAAGAGTGATGAATAAGGTTTTATCTATTCAAAAAAAACATATCCCTCAGATAAATATAAACAGTAAAACTCAGACAGGATGTGATGATGTGATGAATATATGTGACTGTGAAAAATTGCTGATACAACTGGATTATTTCTCTTTCTGCGTGATTTTAGTAATTATATTTGAGTTGTAATAACTGTTAATTTAAATTAAATAGCAAATCTATTTGAGAGGAATGAATTGCATGTAATATAAGGTTATTAAAATGATTGGAATAACTAAAAATTTAAAAAAAAATTTGTTATAATAACTTTATAAAAAAAATGATTAAATTATAAATAAACAAAAACATATGAATTAAATTAAAGAAATTAGTATATTATTAAGAACAAAATTTTACATATATTTTGGATTCTAATTTAATGCTTATTTGTTAATTATAAGTATATTTGTATAAATTAAGAATTAAATGCTATATTTAACTGTTAATAATTTAATAAAGGTAATTTCTTTATTTCATCAATGCATTTTATTCTATCTAATACTATACATTTAAGTTGGTATATATTTTAAAAATATTTTGTTGTTCCATTTGGTTGTGAATTTCAAGAAGCTTTTGTATAATTTGAAGGGTTAATATTGTTTATATATATTATAATATAAATATAATAATATTACTTATAACAAAATTATTATTATCTATTAAATATAACAAGTAATTTAAATAAATTAAACAATCTTTGCAAGAAATCAGTATATATATTAATAGATGTAATCCTTTATAAAAAGGATTGTTAATAAATATTAAAATACTTGTGAATTCAGAATAAATAAATTTTCCTCCTCTTTTTTTATCCATTTCAACAATGTATGGGAGGAATTAGTCAATGCCGACTTAGATATTAATGGACCAAATGCGGCATATAATTCAAATGTTGAGGTTATCTTTAATTAAAATTATATATGTTATAAAATTAATAATATATTATGAATAAAAAAGCAAGGACAAATTAATAACACAACATACCCATCCTAATATAGTTTCTGTTGGACTCACATAATAATGTACCTTAAGTGGTCGAATACGTGAATGCATGCGATCATGTGTGTATCTGTATAATTTAAACAATCTAAATAATAAATAGAAATAGAAAATTAATTTAATATACATATATAAATGAAAAAAAAAATTCGTACTTTTGTTTCTCATGAGGATCATTATATGGTGCCATAAACGTAGGTGATGTATATTGTACATGCTTCCTTGATTTATATATAAAATGACGTAAACCTGCTGCACCAACATCTGCTGTTAATAATAATAAAGCATGATATATTAGAAAATTACCAAATATATACAATATACAAAATTAGTTAGGTAGTAAACACACACCTATAGAATAACCTTCACTCTGTGACACTTCCTCTATCGCTTGTAATGCATTACAACTAGTGAGTTCCTAAAATAACAGATATATATGAATATGAACCCTTTACAAAGTTTTAAAAGGACGAGAAATTTTAAGCTTACCTCAACTATTATACTTTTAGCATCAGATAACTCAAAAAATTTGTCTTTATCTGGAGAAATCAAGAGCAAACATACATTCCCAGTAATGTAGCATACATAAGCGTGGAGGAACCCTTTGTTGTTGAATTTTGGAAGACATATTGGAGTCCATGATTCAGCTGACCGAAAAGTCGAAGAACCATTTACCATATTAAAAATTAAGTGAAGATCTTTACAGAAAGAAATATTAGTATAAAAGATATATTGATTGATAAATTCATATATTCAACCTTTTACCTGCTGAATGAAGGCTATGTCTTTTAGGTCTTAGCAATGTTATTAATTTATTATTAGCTATTAGCATAGCATATAAAAGATCCTATAATAAAATGAGTCAGTAATAGCAAATTATTAATAAACGCAAACTATTACATACTACCTTCGACTTTACTATCTGCAAAATACTTCCAATTTTGTCTCGTAATTCTTTATTCATCCTAACACACTGAATTGAGCCCAACATGAATCCTGGTTCATCGCTCATGGAAGTTGCAAGATTATCCAAAAATGGTTCAGTGCCTATAAAGAAATTCTATATTAATACATTAACAATAAACAACAAATCGAAGATTAATATAAATAACCAACCTCCAAGTAGAAGGCGCAAATCAAAATTAATCCGTTGTTCAAAAATTCTTGTTAATTGAGTGGACGTTAAAACACTTAAAATTTGGTTATATAAATAATTCAATTGATCTCTGAGCTGTAAAAAAAAAATATTATTCATTTCACTATATCAAGGTTCCAAATAGATATAACGAACATTACTTGTTTAATACCTGAGTTTCTGATTCATTCGTCCGTGATACAGCTACAAGATACAATGGGCCCTTGAGTAAAAATACAAATTTGTGATTTCCCGCGTTGATACATCTATCTCAAAATTATAACGTTAATAACTAATGATTAATGTTTTACATAAAAACTACTGATTTTTTTTTAGATGAACCTTATAGAATCTTCAGCATCGACAAAAAAAGAAACAATAGCCTGAATCACACCCGTATAACCTGATATCCGTGATTCATCTCCATAACTATTCAGGAAAATAATATAAAATTATTAAACTTTTAACTACAATAAATACAATAAATATGGTTAATTAAATCATACCGAGTATAGATTGGCTTGCCGGCACTACTAAGTATAAAAAAATGTTTTCGATGTCGACACCAATTAACAGATTGTGGATCTAATATTAAAATTGAAAATTTCAGTTGTCTAATTTGTATTTCCTCATTATTGCTAGTTATTATTTCTTTTTTTAATAAAAGTTAAAGTTAAGATGAAAACACCTTCAACCTTCATGTCCATACTTGCGACGATATCCCGAATATTCTTCATCTACCGAAATAACTGGCACATTCGAATGATCATTACTCATCGTATGGCTTCCGATCCATTCTATAGAACTGTCTGAGTCTAGAAGTTATAAAAAAAATTATTGACAATAAGTGACTGTTGTATGATAAATTTTTATAAATAAAGTGTATGAGTACATACATACCTACGCTTCCTGCAACTTCACACTCTGGGCCAATATTTTCTGGTTCACTATAAATCGTTCGCTTTTGACTATTAATGAACCCTTTACTACCTCTGAAAGCCGAAAGATACTTATCATTTGAGGTAACTGAGTTAGATCTATTCATAAGCCCTATAAGTAAATCGTCTACAGAACCTTCCTTTGATCGAGTCTCTCCATTAATATTATCTTCTATTTTACTTGAAATTGCGTTGAAACTTTTTACCGAGGAATCGGCAGAAGAGGAGCTGCATGCTGTCGAAGAAACTTCTAAAGAAAGTTGTGTAGTAGGTTTTGCTTTATATTTACGAGGCTGTAACGTGGGCGAAAGTGATTCATCTGAAGTGAGAATACTATTAGAGTCCGAAAGAAGATCTTCCATAATCGGTGACATTGGTGATAAAGCTGGACTCTTGGGTGAGGAAAACATTGCAGTTTATTTTAGTAAATTATGTCAGTTTAATTTAGTAGGTAATTTAATCCCTGCAGGACAATCTGTACGACAGCTAATATGTCACATGCTCAGCGTGTGACCCTCGCCTAGTACATTTTATTAAACACATTTACTCTCTCGAATTTATAATAAATTGCGATTAATATGGACAGCCAGTCTTTTGAAAAAGTCAAGTATGTTTATAACAGGTTCCTTTTCTTGGCTTCTTTACTCAGGAGAATAAACTAAACTTGTTATTTTTCAGAGCAAAATGGGACGTCATTTTTAAAGACCCGTTGCTTTCACTAACATCATTGCGAGAAAAAGGTGTTGAGGGAAATATTTGCTCGAAAGGATTAAGATCCATCTGTTGGAAGGTACCTCTCATTGTTTTTACATGAAACCAACAACTCTTTGACATCTCGAAAAACTTTATAGTTATACTTGGCGTACCTGCCGGGTTTAGACTCTGCAACATGGCCTCTGGCTCTTCATAAAGAACGACAACATTACACGGATCTTCGACAAAAATATATTACTAGTCCTGACAATGATAATAATAACGCAAATGATTTGAATATAAATAACCCATTATCTTTAGACCAAGCGGTATGTTATTATCAATTTTATCAATGAAAGTATGAGTCATGTTTGAATGATATTAATCATATTAATCATTTTAAAATATATAGAATCCATGGCAAGAATATTTTAAAGATACGGAATTAAGAAAAATCATACGTCAAGATGTTGAACGAACGTTAGTAGAATAAATGATGTGATTAGATTATATTTTATATTATTAATTTAATAATGAATTTTTAGGTTTCCAGATAATGAATATTTCCGCACTCCTTTAAGCCAAAATCGATTATTGGATATTCTTTTTATATATTGTAAAATGAATCAAGATGTTTCTTATCGTCAGGGAATGCATGAACTTTTAGCCCCAATTCTATGGGTTATTGATAAAGAGAGTATTCCTAATTCTAGCGGATATGCGGTGGAAAATAGCGAAGATACGATAATCAAACAAACTTTAAATGCTGATTACGTTGAACATGATACTTTTGCCTTATTTTCTGCATTAATGAAATCAGCAAAAGAATATTATGAATACAATGATGAAATTTTCAACAAAAAGCCAGTAAAGGTACGATAGACCATTTAGACTAAACGGTATTATCTAATCAAGAATTTTATATTATTTTGGCTAACTTGGATCTAATAGCGTGCTCAAGGATCTGATCTTGAATACGCGAGATTAATCAAAAATAACCAAGCCGAGGTTTGTTTATTATAATTGTATAAGTTTTCCTATTTCACACGTCTAAAATCTATGCGAACTTTTTTATTTAAGGTCGCAAAAGCAACTCCTGTGTTCAGGAAATGTAATAAAATTTATGAATATCTTCAAATAATTGATCCTGAATTATATAAGCATTTAATTGATTTAGAAATTGAGCCTCAGCTTTATGGAATGTAGGTCTTTGACATATTTTATTTTGTTTGGAAATATAATTAATTCCATTACCGTGTTACAAATATTTGCCAACATATAACATTACCATACTGTGAATTGTCCATGATGCTCACTGGGTAATCATATATATTTAGTTACAATATATTGCGAGTATGGTGGTAGAAATTTAATTGCTTTTATGAATGGGATAAATATAACTCTCTCTTGGTCGCAAATTTATACGAATTGTAGTAAGAGGCTAAGAGGCTAAATGTAATTCCTTTTATTACAGACGGTGGATAAGGCTACTTTTTGGCCGTGAATTTCCTTTGAATAAAGTTTTAATATTATGGGATGGAATATTTGCGGAGGATCCAACTTTGAGGATAGTTGAATATGTATGCGTTGCAATGATGTTACTCATTCGTAACGAGTGTGAGTATTATTGTTTTTATGCAGGATTGACTAAAATTATGTCGTTTACAAATTTATTTTACTAATATAATATATAATAAATATAGTGCTAGATTCTGACTATACCGAATGTTTGAGTATGTTAATGCGCTATCCTCCAACATCAGATACAGAGGTGTTGATTAAACAAGCAATATATCTTCGTGATCATTCAACACAGGAAGGTGGCACTTATATTATTAAACAGAATGCATCTAGAACAGGTAAACCTCTCCCCGTACTAACTCCTAAAGAACCACAAGAAGGTTTTGTTCATTTAAATGTATTAGATCGTAGTGCAGTAATAAATAAGGCAGTTATAAATGTATATGGTGAAGTAAAGGTTAGTAATATTTTGCGATCTCTTTCTAAATTTCCCAATTTGTTGATTTTTTTTTTTTTTTTAGAAAAATGTACTTCGCAAACAAGATGGTCAGCTTCGCACAGAGCATGACCGCTCTAGTTCTATAGATGTTTCACAAAGATATGCAAATCAACAAGTGTCAAATCATGTTGATCAATCAAGTTCAGAAGCTCAAAATAGGTCATTTGAGGAATTTACAAAATTAAAAGAACAGAATCGACAGATAGCATTAGTAGTTCAAAAAAGTATAGAAATTCTCGAGCAAGAAATGTTGGGTAGGACTAAATCGAAAGAAATTACAAGTGCAACGGACGCAGAAAAAATTGAAAAAAGCTCTACTGATGGTTCCGAATCTCGGTCGTCATTTGAATACATTTCAGGTAGTAATAATGAAGAATCGACGACTCATGAAATTTCTGTTCTTCACGCTTTACACGGTCTCAAGCATGTGAGAGATGTATTGAATGGCTCCATAAAAGAATTTAATTCACATATTATGGAAATAACATCCCATAATGGAGATGATCATGATCACTGGGAAGTAGTAGATGATGGCGTTAGTGTAGTTAGTATAACTGGGACAGAGGATGAAACTGCATCTGTTACTAAAGAGATTCAGACGAAACAAGACAAGAGTCTAACTCCCACAAGTTCTTCTAACAATACCATAAAGATATCAGTCGTAGAAACAATTTTAACGAAACCTGCTGTTCAATCAATATCAACTTTACCTCTACAGTCGTCACCACCATCGTCCACAAAAGTAACTCCCCAACTAAATCAGCAGTATTCTAGCGGAACTAGTTCTACTAGCATAAATACTTCAAACGAAAAGCCAAAAGTTACATCATCATATGTTACTAAGACTCCAAAATCTAAATCCAAACTTAAGTTAGAAGATATATTGAGTGATATTGATATGGAAAAGAGTGAAACTGGGACTGGAACGCCGAAATCTTCTATTGCATTAAATTCTAAATATAGTTGGATGATTGAAGGTTATACTGACGATGATGAAAACTCTCTATTTAATCCAAAGAGAGCAAGTATTGGTAGTTTTGATAGTTTATCTGGATTCTCATCTGATAAAATGAGCACTTTAGATTTTTCAAAAGATAATGATGCATTTAAATCAATCCCTACATCTAATCAAAGGAAGACAAGAAATTCAATGATTGTACCTCAAACTTCTTCATCGCTTTATTCCGAAAGAATTACGTCAAAAAGTATAAATCAAGAAAATAATGTAAATATTGGATCGACAAGTAGCCATATTGTTACGGCTACTAATACACCTGTTGTACCGGTTGATGACCCTTTGGGTGTTTCGTAAATTACATTTGTATAGCACATGTATTTTTTTAGGAAAAAAAAATTTTTAAAAAAAAGTTTCTTATAAGATATTACGGATATTATAGTTTGTTGTAAATTTAAGTGCCATTATTCATCAAAATAAGGATAAATAAACTATTTATTATTCTCAACTTTTAAATACAGAATATAGAGTTGATTTAAAATTATGAAATTAATTTTTATAAAGATTTACCAAAATTAATCTTGCATTAAAAATAATACACCGAAAATTAAATATAAATAAATGTACATTCAAAAGATTTAGAACATTATCACGAAATAGTACAGCAGCTATTTGTCTGTGATAAAAATTAAAAAAAATATTAAAAAAATGATTTAATAATTTATAATTCAGAATGACACTGACCTTTCTGGCTTGCTTATAAAATGCTTTGGACTGAAAAGAAATTTCTTGTGACCTATCTATCAAATCGTCCAATTTTTCTCCACGTTGCAAAAGGGATTCGATCGTTTTATTCTACAGTAAGTAAAATATCAAAATTAAATATTTAAAGCTTATTTCAAATTCGATTTAGATAATATTGATTTTTACCATGACTAGTTTAGTTTCATCCAATTGTTCTTGTACTTTTGTAATCTGATCTGCTTGCTTAGGATCTTGGTACTTAATTAAATAAGTTTTCAATTCTGGAAAAGAGATTTTGTCTGGTTTGGACCAATCATTTGGCGGAAATTTTATGAGAAATTCATCAAGAATTTTGTTTAGCACAGAGAATGATACACGTTGTGGATACTCTTCATCCGTGACAATGACTCCTGTAAGATGAGTGTCAGAACGTGCGTAAACATATCCTACATAAGCTATAAAATAATTTAATCAATTAGTATTAGAAAATTATGAGATCCCTTCCTCCAAAAAGGTGCATACGCTGTTCTTCGACACGTTGTCTTTGACCAGGACTTGTTCTTTCTGCGATAGTTTTGGAAATTACCATAATAATATCTTGTACAGTACTACGCTGAAAGAAACCAAAACTGGAGAGATCATATTCTGCAGCCAAACGAATGGTTTCTTCGTTAGAATCTCGAGAGTAAATCGACACAGAGTAGATTTTCATGTTTGGACGATAAATTGCGGATAAATAATATATTTCTTTTACAATACTAAAGTAAAATATACTTGATGACTGTATTTATAGTTTTTTTTGAATACCGCCCAGATATTACTGCGATTTTCAGCTCACTATTGTTGTACAACCAGCTTCATAATAATCTTCTCGTACGTCATAGTGTTTGATCCAAAACACTAGTCAAAATGTCTAGCAAGCCTCGCGGTCTAAATATTCGATTAGCTAATGCAATAAATGGGATCGAGAGAAGTATCTCCCCTTCTTCACCTAGAAAAGTTACTCGTGGTGGCTTAAAAGCCGAAGGAAAGTGGAACAATAATAGCGTTGGGAGGCCCTATACTCCCGATGAGGAAATTAGGGAAGCACCTGCTATTGATATGGTGGAATTTGCAGACGAAGAATTTAGACCTGAAGCATGTATGTTCATAGTATAGAAAGTATTAAAAATATGTTTTATTTTAATTATCAATTATTATATATAAGAATAATTGATAAATAAAGTTGCTAATAGACATCCAAAAAGCACTATCAAACGCCACAGAAGAAGGAGTAAGGTCTTTCTTAGGGACACTACGAGATTCAAAGGAGCTAGCAGCCAGCGATTTGCAAAGAAATGTGTATAAAAATTATAATGAATTCGTGGTGATATCCCAGGAGATATCAAATATCCTTTAAGCGCAGATCATTAATGATTTCACTATAAAGAGCTAAAAATTTTATGTGTCAGTTCATCCTTGACTGTTAGTCAATATTTTACAATTAGAAAGTGATATGCTTGTATTACGCGGGCAATTGAATGAATTACGCAATGTCAGCGACAATTTAAGAGATGATAGTACAGAATCCATCAATATTGGGCCTGGTATGTTTTGAAGAAGAAAACTAATATATGTTATTTATTAACATGAAATTATATATAGTAACTTCAGTAACTTCGGAGCCAATTGTACCTAGAGGACGTAATCCGACCCTAAATAATGCTACTGATATGCAATCGATTTGGAAAGCACAAATTCAAGAATTATGGGCAGGTGTGGAAGGTGCTCAGGTTAATATCTTTTAAACCATTCGATTGAAAATTTAAAATATTACTTTTGATCCTATTATGACAAATTTTTTATAATATATATTCTAGAATTTTGTCTCGTTAGAACCTGGAAGACATATACTTCGAGAATGTTCTAATTTTATCGAGATTAGTTTTAGTACAAATAAGCCGAAACAATCAGTGCATATTTTTCTATTAAATGATTGTCTATTGATTGCTAGTAAAAAGAAACGTCAAGCTTCTAAAGATACATCAAAAGCCAAATTGGTTGCTGACCGTTGTTTTTCTTTAGAAGATATAACTCTAATTGATATGAAAGACACTGAAGGTTTGTTTAAAGTTAAATTTTATTCATTAATAATATTTCTTTTAAAAAATCTAAAATTTACTTGTTTTTATCAGAGCAGGTAAATTTTATTAAAATTCTAAAGCATCCGACGGATCAATTTATTTTCCAAGCTGGAAATGCCGATGAGAAAAAAAATTTGCTAAATATGACCAAACGCGCAACTGACGAAATGATGTCAGTCAAAGCCGTAAAACATGCAGGTACGTTTTTAAAAATTTTTGCTTACAATATACTTATATTAAAGTCTAATATATTGATTTAATTTACTAGATTCTGTCATAGCTGCAGTATGTACTATCAAAATTAATAAACGTACAATTTTTTAATAAATGTAAAATCTAATGATAATGAATTTTGAATATGGTAGGAATCACAACAACAACAACATACTCCACTTATTAGAACACTTTCGAGAAAAAAAAAAGGAACAATGGCACAATCTCTGAGATCAAGAAAATCTGTTCCGAAGTTGCCGACAAAGACTTTTACAATGAATGATATTCGTGAAATGGAAAATTTGGCTGACGAGTTAGATGTCCATATTGCAACGCGTGAATTTGAGCAAGCTGTTGAGAATATTGAAAAAGGTATATTGATATTTTATTATAGATATTACAGAACGTTTATTGATACAAGCATATATGTACAACATTATGAATTATAGCAAAGAATGCCCTAACCAATGTATCATCGCCTAATCCTGGAAAATTGGATGCGATTCGTGCTAAAATGGAGGATCGCGTCGTTCGGCTATCTCTTGCTATTAGTCGTGATCTCTCAAATCCCGACGTGAAAAAGTCACATGTACAGAAATGTACACGATGGTTATTGCGTCTCGGATATGGGGAACAGGTAGTAAATTCAAAATTAATAAAATTAACAAAAATTTCG
The DNA here is from genome assembly GCA_003833135.1 of Oehlia diaphana. Classification (NCBI taxonomy): domain Eukaryota; kingdom Fungi; phylum Glomeromycota; class Glomeromycetes; order Glomerales; family Glomeraceae; genus Oehlia; species Oehlia diaphana. Next base: position 35,931 of record QZLH01000982.1, on the reverse strand, counting down.
ATTAAATCGTTAAACCTTAAATTTGATCTAGGCACGTGAATTGTTCCTTGTTGCAAGAACTGAAAACATTAGAATAAGAACAAAGTAAGCTTTAATTCGCGAAAAATGTTTTAATTCTTTCTAACATAATTTAATTATTTAGACAACTTAAATTCGAGGGGGATATACCACATTATATTAATGAATTATCATTAGTGTATTTTACCTTAATTAAAAATACATGTGACTGGTATAATTCCGCTTTTAGAGATATGAGAATGGCTTCAGGTATACTATTGGGTTAGTTATCAATTCATTATAATAAAAAATTAATTATTTTGCTTTAACAGGTCTTGTCAAATGGGTACAAGAGGAGATGGAACATTATGCAAGTATGTTTAAACGACAAGTATACAGCTTACATAACCGTGAAGATAGCACTATACAAGAATGTTTAAGATATGCTAGAGAACATTGTTTAATGGTAAGTTAAAGGTGTATATTTTCACTTCTTAATATAAATTCTGGATAATATTTATATTTAATTTTTTTCTTAGTTACGCGAGGTTGGGTTGGATCTTAAATTTTTATTAGATAATCTACTACGATTTAACAAAAATAAAGATGATCTTTCACAAGATTCCCGGCTTGAAAATAGTGAAATGGATACCGTTATTGAAGAAAATTAAACTCGTAGTATAATAATAATTATTTTTCTTCTTGGACAATTTACAAGAAATTTATAGAATAATAATTTAATTTATAATTTAATTTATCTCACTTATTTATTGTAAAATTCATTTCATATAAATGTCCTTTTACTGCGCCATAATAAAATTAAGATACTTATTTTCAAGATTATTATAATCTATCTATCACAACTTGTAACTCTTCTTCGCTATAAATTCTAAATCCGTGTTCTGCTGTGACAGCAGCTAATTGAACATTTGTGTTGTTCAACTTTTCTTCCATTACCTGTTTCAAGACTTTTAATGATAAAGTTTCTGCTTCTTGCAAACTGAGAGACTGAAATCATAATATTATTATTTAGTTTTATATAAATAAAATACGTAAATAAATTATATTAAAAATATTTACTTTATGATATTCTTCATTTAATTCAGTTTGTGCACCTTCGGATCCAGACCCGATAGCTTTCGCGTCATATTGCATAAATGTTCCCGATGGATCTGCGTGATATCTTTTATTTATTTTATTTAATAAATAAAATATTAAATAATTGTATAAAGAATAAATTTCTAAAGTTCAAAAATTTCCGCTTACAATTGAGGCCCTTTCTCATCGATACCGGCAATTAACAAGGCGACGCCAAAAGGTCTACTCTATTTAGAAAAAAAAAAAATAACAATAATTTTTTAGTAAACGTATAGATTTTGCGCGAAATACATAATTAATTTCAAACAAACTGACCATAATTGATTCTTCACCATGAGCACTCTCTCCGAATCTTAAAGCCAAATCGCAAACAGCTTGTGTAACGGATTCAACTTTAATTTTTTCATTATAAGTAAATCTGTGATTCTTTACAAACAATAAACGAGTATTTAATGTCGTTGAACAATCAAATTATATTTACGATTATGAATTATCTTTTAATATAAACCTGAGCTTCAATTCTGGCATGATCAATCATAGTGCGGGAGTCAGCAGTTAAACCACTCATAGCACACCCTAAATGCGAATCAATTTCCATAATCTTTTCGATGCTGCTCGATACTAATAATGGAGAAGTGACGCGTTTTTCAACAGCCAAGACGACACCCTGAGAAGTTTGAATTCCTACTGCAGTGGAACCCAACTATTGAAAAAATTATATTGATAAAGTCGACTTCAAAAAGGAAGAAATAGAATAAACATTATTAAAAGGAATACCTTAATAGCTTCGATCGCGTACTCCACCTGAAATAAACGTCCCTCAGGTGAAAAAGTATTTACTCCGCGATCGTATTCAGATCTCGTTAAAAACATGGTGAAAGTTAGATGTTGAAAAATGATCGACGAAACTTTTTTTATAATTTGGGCCTGTGTAACAAGTTCAGCATTACGTACGGTATAACGCAAACCAGATTGTGTCCCATTATAAAATTTTTTGATGAAAAATAAAATGATATATTTGAAATCATGATAAAAATAATACCGCTTGGTGCAGGTCAAGATGTTGGACGTAGCTGTATTCTTATATCCATTGGTGATGATAGTACAGGAATAAAAAATTTAATGTTTGATTGTGGAATGCACATGGGATACAATGACGAAAGAAGATTTCCGGATTTTTCATATATTTCCAGAACAAACCGATTCACAGAACAATTAGATTGTATTATAGTAAGCCATTTTCACTTGGATCATTGTGGTAAATATTTGGTAAATAATATTCATTATATGTTTTTTTTTTTTTTTTACAGTTTAAATTAATTGATATTTATTCATTTAAATTTCATAGGTGCTTTGCCATATTTTACTGAAATGTGTGGATATGAAGGACCTATTTTTATGACACATCCAACTAAAGCTATTTGTCCCATTTTACTTGAAGATTATCGAAAAATTACTGTTGAAAGAAAAGGAGAAACGAATTTTTTTACATCTCAAATGATTAAAGATTGTATGAAGAAGGTTACTGCTGTCAATCTTCATCAAACAATTAAAGTTAATGGTGATGATGATTTGGAAATTAAAGCATTTTATGCTGGACACGTTTTAGGAGCGGCTATGTTTTATGTACGAGTAGGTACACAATCAGTAGTTTATACTGGTGATTATAACATGACTCCTGACCGACATTTGGGTGCAGCATGGATCGATAAAGTACGTCCAGATTTGTTAATAACAGAATCAACTTATGCCACAACTATTCGCGATTCTAAAAGAACACGTGAGCGTGATTTTCTGAAAAAAGTTCATGATTGTGTCTCACAAGGAGGCAAAGTTCTTATACCAGTTTTTGCCCTTGGACGTGCTCAAGAACTTTGTATCTTAATTGAAACATATTGGGAGAGAAATAATCTTAATGTACCCGTATATTTTTCTGCTGGTATGACCGAAAAAGCCAATGATTATTATAAACTTTTTATCAATTGGACAAATGAGAAAATAAAAAATACTTTTGTTCAACGAAACATGTTTGATTTTAAACATATCAAACCTTGGGATAGACAATATTTGGATTTACCAGGACCTGCAGTTTTATTTGCTACTCCTGGTATGTTACATATTGGTACATCATTGGAAGTCTTTAAAAAGTGGGCACCATATCCAGAAAATATGGTAATAATGCCTGGATATTGTGTAGCAGGTACTGTTGGAGCTAAAGTTCTTAATGGGGATAAAGAAATTTATATAGATGCATATAATAAGATAAATGTAAAGTTACAAGTAAAAAATTTATCATTCAGTGCACATGCAGATGCCAAGGGAATTTTACAACTTATAAAGCAATGTGATCCAAAAAATGTAATGTTAGTTCATGGAGAAAAAGCAAAGATGGAATTTTTACAGGAAAAAATTAAACGAGAATGTCGAATACCATGTTATTCACCAGCTAATGGAGAAACAACAATTATTGATACACCACTTTCTATACCAGTTGATGTTTCTGTTGATTTACTTAAACGTCATTTAACAGCACAAAAACTTCCTTTACCCACATCATATGATAAAATTGATATCACAAAGATCAAACCGGTGAATGGAATTCCTATACAAGGTATTTTGACGATGGAACCTGATCAAATACCAAAATTAATGGATGTAAACGAAGCGATACGGGATACAAATTTACCATT